>CAJHUC010000900.1:0-14853 GCA_905146915.1 Ostreobium quekettii | reverse complement strand
CCACCAACATACATACAATGCTTCTGCTCCCGTATTCACTTATACTGGGACGAGGACGCCCCTCTCCCTGAGGGGGACGAATGTTACGCGCACCAGCCTGATGTGGGAGACGTCCTACTAATGGCCCTTGGTGGGGGGGACGCCCTGCCCAAGGCACGTACTATTCCTCACCCAATGTAACCTTTATCCATATTAGGATACGGGAGTAGGAGGGGTGGTCCCGCCTAGGTGCCCTGTAAGGACCTAGGTGCCCGGCGAGGCGGGTCCGCGGCTCAAAGAGGGCAGGAACCCCACACCCACATCCTATTCGTAACAGCATTGCCCTGAATTCGAATGCTAAAATTCCCTTTGAAAGGCAAAGACATTGGTTCCACTGGCTATATGCCTTTGCTGAATTAGCCTTTGGAATGTGAAAGCTTCACTGGCGCTGGTGCAGACTTGTCCATTGACACATTGTTTCAATGCCTGCTCAGATAGCGCCGTGTTGCTTCCGCCACAATGCACAACGTGTCGACAAGGGGCCGGGTGATGCATCCTTGGCTCCGTTTCAGGGCCCATGTGCGCCAGCCGCTGGAAAAGAACGGAAGCGGGGCGGATCACAGCAGCTTGCCTCAGGTTGCTGCGATTCTGGACATGATTGCATGGGCAGCAGTGTGCAGGCCTTGAACAAATCGCTGTGGTAGGGCGCTGCTCGTCGCCTTCCTGTTGGGCTTTGGCTGCTCTGCGCTTCTCTGCCGCTAACAGCTGCGGCTGGGAACGTCCTGGCAATCAATGGCTATTTCAAGTTGACAGCAGTTGCAGTGCGTGCACACCCAGACTTGGCCGAGGGTTGGGAAATGCAAATTTACTGGAATGTAAAAGTGAACTGGCTAGCTTGTGTGAAAGCCATGAGCTCCCTGTGTTTCATCATTCTGATTCCGTTTGGGCGCCATGTCCATGGAGTGCATCATGCAAAGTCTATTTCTTCTGGAATTTCAGTGTGGTTCCTTGCAAAAGGGGGGAAAGCAAATGATACCAAGGCTACTTTGCCTTCGTCAGAAGCGATTATTGCTCGTCACTTTCCAAGAGTTGCAGTGCCGCAAAGTCTAGTTGTCCCTAAAAGTTGTTGCAGAGTGTGCACATGTCGTCAAGGGAGGTCCCTGAGCAGAGGCATCGCCAGGAATCCAATAATTACGAGTTGCTGGAAGTTCATGGAGTAAAACGGGGTGGAAATAGACGAAATCGTTCTCTTAATTCGTGCTTTTGCATTGTGTTCATGCTCATGTTGTGGCCACGCTTTCAGCGCTGCTTTATTGCGACAATGGCGACATGGAATGGGGAGCCCACGACCTCAACTGTGTCCAGTTGAAAGTCGCCGAGGATGATTGAGCACTGCCCTTCGTGCAAAGAGGGCGCGAGGCCAAGAATAATGAGTACTATGGCAACCACTGCAACCACATGAGCAAGTAATGCGTGCCGACCACGGTGGAGTTGGTCCCTTGGGAATCCGCTTGGCTGGGAGAACGGCCCGATTCTGGAATGACAAAGTTTGCGCCGAAAACGGAGACGACCAAATAGGGAGCGGTTCCATAGCACGGCGCAGGCAATGCAGACGTGTGCATCTCCAATTGCTTCACCCGGTGCCGAGCGCAACTTGAACCAGAGGTTTCTAATGGCGGGCCTGTGGTGCAAACGAGGGTGTAAATATCCCAAGAACCGAAATGATGCTGCGCAGTTTTAGGTGGATTCCGACTAAATCTGATACAGCACATCTTGCTGCGCTGTTCTGCCTACAAATCTTATCTATTAAAAATTAGACGTGCATGCAGATTACCCTTGTGACCAGTGTGCGAATACGGTCGTCATACGATCCATCAATATGCGCATCTGGTTCCACTTACAGTGCACCTCCCTCTTGAGACGTGTCAACTGAAATCGGTGCCCTGCGGGATGGAATTCACAACTTTGATACTTTTTTTGGAAACGGGATCCACTTGTGAACAGCATTATTTTTGAATCATCGTGTGATCTGTGCAACATGTTTCACAAGGGTGTTCCTTTGTTCGATTATGTTGCTGAGCCACACAGGCATAATATCATGCGCACAATGCTGCACTCCATAAATCACTGTACAACAGTATCTTAAACTAGGATACTACACTCACCTAGCCAGGCATCCCACCTCCATGCCTGGCCCCCTCCTCCTAGTGAGGAGGGCCCGGCGCCCCCAAGGTTCCTAGCCCTTGGGCGACGCCACCGCACTTTGCGGACTCCTCACGAGGGTGCGACTACAACCCTCCCACCATCCCCGTCCGCATCTTCATGTCGCAGCGCCAACCTCGGCCAGGGCACCCTCTAGCGGGTGCCCCGTTTGGCCTCTTTGGCCAGCGCCCTCGCTCTTGTCCTTGCTCTCGCCCTTGATCTTGACATCGCTCTCGCTCTCGCCCTGCCCCTGCCCCTGCCCCTGCCCCTGCCCCTGCCCCTGCCCCTGCCCCTGCCCCTGCCCCTGCCCCTGCTCTCGCTCTCGCCCTCGCCCTCGCCTTCGCTCTCGCTCTTGCTCTCGCTCTCGCTCTTGCTCTTGCTCTTGCTCTTGCTCTCGCTCTTGCTCTTGCTCTCGCTCTCGCTCTCGCTCTCGCTCTTGCTCTTGCTCTTGCTCTTGCTCCTGACCCTAACCCTGCCTCGACCTTGCCTCGACCTTGCCCCCTCGACGTTGCCCTCGAGCCTCCTCTTCCCTCTCTCTTAGAGGCAGACAAAAAAATGTACACAGCCATCACCAAAACATTTGATTTCCGCGATATTGGTAAACATATGTTCAGGAGCTTAGCTGGCAATGAAATATGGATTCTTCATGCGACATTTGGAGGCTGCAGATGTCTGTGATAGTCCGCAAACAGGGATCTACGTGAGTCTTGCTGGTAACCATCGGCAGCATTCTGAATGTTCTAGTATTAGGTGGAATTCATTTAAGCAAATTCCGATATCGCCTATATGGTGCCAATCATTTGTTCAGACATTTTTCAAGCACAACGTGTACATGAAGTTCAGTGTTATTTCGCTGATGTGATCAGCACATGTGCTCGAAAAGAGGCTGAGGAGACATGATCCAAAGAACAAATCCCGAACAAGTGCTGCTATTGGAAGTGCAAATGGATGATAGGTTGTTACTGTGACAACTAGTCATCGCAACGGGTGACGATGCATCGCGCTGCATTGTGAGATGAATGGTTCACAATGGCAATTCATGCATACCAAGCAAGTTTTCATAACGCTGCTTGCCGCCAAACTGTACCTCGACGGTGTATGGCAAGCACTGCCACTAGGGCTAGAGGATCAGTCACATTTCTTTCCCAAACGGTACAAGGGGAAACATCAAAGACGTTCCGCGTGTTTGTCCTGGTGTATATGTGTGTGTGGGGTGTGTTGGCGTCCAAGGACACGGCAGAATGAAGATCGACAGGTGTGCTAACTGAGACACAAGAATTCAGCCAGTGGGGCTTCAAACGATCTGATTTCGGCTAATCTGGATGGTTCGGAAATGTTTTCATAATGGCGTATTGCGATTATGGCATTTATTCTTTCTTCGATCCAGTGCCGCCAACAATAGTTTGCTGCACATGTACACTCGGCGTCTATTGTATTTGGTGCGGAAGAAGCAACAAGTGCTCTAATGCGCATATTTATAAACGATTCAAAATATCATTGCTTTGTGTAGCTCTCAGGACCATGTTCTCAACCCTCTACGATACGCGCATTGCGCTCTCCATAATTTGTCTGTCTTCCCGCGCTGGATGTATAGTTCTCAATGCAGAATGGCCGTTAGGGTCGACGCCAGCAGGCCACAAGGCCTCCGAGTTCAGTGCTACAGTATCCGACCCACGCTGACCGCCAAAACCTCGTCGCCGCAGCCGCCGTGAGCGACTGGCGACCGAAATTTCCAAACGCGCTTCATCGAACTGAAAAACCTTCTCCCGCCCAAGCGTGCTTGATCGCGAGCAGACGAGAAGCGCGAAATCGCCAAGTCGCCCCTGCGCACCCTTGACCGTAGCTCGCCGGCCGCCTCTGCCTCAACTCCGCGCGCGCCCTTCTCTTAAACCTTCCCGCCGCCCGCCTGTTTGCATTGTTTCCACAGTGGTCATTTCCAATAGCCATGGGAGGGCGGCTGAAAAGCGCGGGGGGTAGGGTTGGTCAAGGAAACGCTCGTAGGCCGCAGGTGCCCCCAGGGGGCAGCTTCACGCACCGCACTTTGACGACCGGCCACGTGCTCAATGTTGTCCGCCTCAACAGCAGGACCTGCGTGGCACTCTGCGCAAGCACAACGGTTTTGGAGCAAACGGGAAGAGAGGGGGAGATAGCGGCAAACACGAGTGGCTGGCACGGTCGGCCGGAATTTATAGGCCCTTTGGGGGGAAAACCGATTTTTTCACATGAAAACGGCAAAAACACACAGTTGCATCACCTCGATCAGAAGCGTGATTGTCGAGTCACGTGATCTCTTGAGCTCAAGCATCAAACAAAAAACACGTCGCTCTAATTTCAGCATTCTTCCAACGCGGCAACATCGGGCGCACATTCTCCCTCATGGCTCTTTTACTTGCTGCCAGTGCACGCACTCATTGCCAAGGACTCGGGCAGGTCCGCAAAGCTCGTCCGATGGATCTCTTGCCTGGCGCACTACGTAGCAACACATACAGCAGTTCACTGGCACTGTACCATGATAACGTCTGGAAAATTGCAGTGAGTCATTGAAGTCACTATTCAGGCAGCACCTCCTACCCCAAAGTGGGATGTCTTCCTTTTTTCTGTGCACTTTCCACGTTAGTGCACCCATCTATATGTTGCGTCTACTGCTTTTGTCTATAGCATCCATATCGGCACTTGCCACCTTTGCACTGGCGAAAGGTAGAATGGGAGTTTGTCATTACTTGTTGATTCTAATGTGGCATGTTGCTCACTTCCCGGTCTGTCCCACTGTTTGCTGTGACAGGGAAATCAACATCCGACGTCTGTCCCGCACGGGGCGTCCAGCCGCCACCCTCCTTCCTCTAACCTATAACGTGCCCAACCAAGGAGCAGGACGCCATTTTGTCAGTACATTGGGCCCTGCTGTCAGAGACTACTGGACTTTGGCATCCTGGGTCGCTCTCGCTCGCAGAGCAGCGATGAACGCCGCGCAGGTGCTGGACGACGAGGTCCCGGCGGCGTACAGGCGTCTCGTGCAGCCGCACGTCGAGTCGTTCAATTACTTTCTGCGGGAGGGGCTGAGCAGCGTGGTGGAGGGGGTGCGGCCGGTGGAGGTGCGGGGCGGCGCAAGGCAGGGATTTGTGGGATTTGCGGCAGTGCGGTGTTCGGGACATTGCGCCGCGGAGGGCGATGGGTCGTGTTCTGCGTTGGCGGTCCGCGAAATTTCGCAGGAGATCGGGTTCCGGGTTGCTGATTGCTTTGCCGCAGCTTGGAGAGTGGGATGATTGCCGTTGTCGCACATTAGCCTTGTCGGGGGAATCGGTGGAGTGGCATAATCCTTTGTTGCTACAACCCGGGGTAAAGACACTGACCTTTCTCCGAGGAGCAAAGCTCAATGATTCAATTTTGGAGTCTCATAAGAGGTTGTATTGGAGAGCTTAAATGTTTAATGTACTAAACGATCGATTTGAGAGTCCAATTTTGTGATTTTGGTGCCAGTAACCATGCAAACCCAATAACACAGTCAATAAGACAGCTGTCCAATTCACAGAAATCTGCGATAACTCCTGCCAAAACCCTTGGCAGAAGATGCAAATCGTTTTGGCGAAACAGGCCGTTTTCAGTGCGCTTGGCACATTGCATCCAAGGGATTGTAGTTGTAGAGCAAAGAGGCCGACTCCGTTGCAAACCATGCCACTGTATAATGGCACGGACGTTGCATTCGCACAGAAGAGAAATGCCTGTCATTGCTTTGCTTCTTCCAGGGCAGGTGCCGCCCTTTCAACACAGCAGTGTAAAATTTCATAAAATCTTCATTTCATTCGCACAGCAGGAACAATAACGCACAAAATCTTTTCGTCTGATTCAGAGACTGTTGATGACACTAGGAGATCGGGATTCAAGATTGCAAAGAAACGAGAATGTATCAGCAAGGAATTGGGATATGGTATTATGCATTCCTGGATGCCCATGTCTGGCCGACAGCAACAGCAACAGCCTCAGCATAAGCCTCACAGTGTTCCAAACACATATCCATGCACCTGGGACAGCATTTTGGGTCATTATAGGTACAGAACATTTCATCCCCGGGGTGGTCTCATGCACTTGGGACAGCGCCCCAATATAACTTGCAACAATGCAGGGCAGCACAGAATTGGAATCGAGTCAGAGCTTGTGATGCATCAGGAATGGTGTGCCAGTACTTTGGCTTCATTGTTGAACATACTGTGAGTGACAATGGCAATAATGTGATTGTCCCAAGTGCCATCTCCATGATCTGCATCTCCAGCCGTGTGGTGAGCATTGTCTATTTGTGTATCAGATCCGGCACCCTGTGACCCAAAAGATTCACAGCTTCTGGTTTGGAAACCCCATCATCGGCCAGCCCATCAAGACCGAAGCAACAGTTGGCAAAGAACAGCGGCTGTTTCCAAGGGAATGCAGGCAGTCGGTGGGTAATCTGAAGCCTCGCTGCAACAAGCAGATTTGGCTAGATCGAATGGATCAGAACTGCAATTTATTGTTTCGCTGCATGTGGATCCAAGGCAAGTAGTTTCAGAGGATATATTCGATTGCAAAGTTAGTCTGCTTTGTTCTGAACTGGCCATGACCTCTGTCATGCTAGATGTCCTTGTATATGAGAAGCCAACGTGCTGCATCTGTGGAGCTATGTGGTAGCCAATTGATTCTCTTCGTGGTGAGTTTGTAGCGTATCTCTTTTCTGTGTGTCATGGTGTTCAGTGTCAGTAGGTGATATTGGATCCGCTGTTTTGCAGAAAAAATCATATGTGGCGGCATTAAACGTGGATTTTATGTATGGAGTGCAAGGGGCTGAGCCACGCAGGCTGCACATATGGTGGGTGAACGCAAACTCATGTTGAGGTGCAAGGAATAGTCAGCGGAATTGACACACTGTCAAAAGGATGCCACAGCAAGATTTCGTCTTTCTCTGCTTACTCCTTGCTGTCAGAAATGTTGTGTTGGGTGCCTACCAGTGAATTTTGTTTGGCTGAACTGCAGAGCATGCATTGATCCAGTGCTGGACTTGTCTCTTGTCGATTGGATGCTCACCTGAGTTTCTGTGTGCAGCGTGTTCCTTATGACATTCATACAGGGCAATTGTCAGGCAGCACATTTTAACTTTTGATTGTGGCTGTATGCTTGACGCACTGTGGTTTGCTGTTTTTCGTAGTTTAGGCCAACTTCCAGTCATGGTTGGCAGCACAGCATGCAATCTTCGTGGCATGTCGAAATCTCAGCTGGTGAGACTACAGGAAGAGGCCAACGATGCCGGTGGCTATTTTGTAGTTGGAGGGCTGGAAAAGATCGTTAGGATGTTAGTAATGCAGGTGAGAGGAGTTCCCATTCCCTGGTCGGCCCTGGCACTCGTTTGTTGATGCTTTGCCTTGGGGCGATGCTGACCTGTTGTCAAGCTGACTGCCCTACTAGTGGCAATGTCATCAAACAGAAAGATGTGTGAATCTCTCGTGTGGACTAGTCGTGAGTGTATGTTGTCCCTTGGCCAGATGGTGGATTTACCATATACTCATTTGTTTCCTTGATGGGGTGCAATTGGGGCCGTAGGTAGGTGGATTCGCTGCTGGTGGAGTAACTTTTGGCGTCACACGATGCTCTGGTCTGATCACTCTGGTGTGATTCCTGACTCGAATCCTGCCTGCCCATCTGGCTGTCATCTGCACTTGCATTTTCGTGACCTAAAGTCCCACCATGACATCCAGACTGCTGTTCGCACTCTGTCGCTTCTCCTAACCTTGATGTCCCTGTCCACAATGTGGTGATCATGACATGTTCACCAGCATCCGATTGGCACTGCTGAAAGGTTGCCGTTGTCATATGTACAGCGTCGGCACTACATAATGGCACTGGAGCGCAGTTCGTTTCTAAAACGAGGTGCCGGCTACACCAACAAAGCCACATTGATAAGGTGGGCCCCTTTTGCCGCATGTTCAGGATAAGATAACATACTCCATACACATGTATTGTTTTGTATGTTGTAGTTGAGGATCATGCAGTTGGCAAAGAACCATTTGAACTGTTGGGTTGAGACAGGAAGCTATGGAGTTCTTGAGTTTGAAGTCTCAGAGAACTGGCTCACATTAGAATTATGCACAGAAGGCAACATTGCAGTTGCTGCTGAATGGAATTCTCTTGTTGTCTCCTGATACGCTTTTACTTTGCCTTCAAATCCTCAGGAGTCACCCCACACTGTCAAGCCGTATTGCTTTGCTCTTTTGTTATGGTTTTTGCCTGTCATCAGGGGCATGAAAACAGATGACTGCTGATTCAAAATCGAGAATTGTGAGGTCGTCACAGATTTGTCAGTGTTGGGATGAAGTCACCATTGTGATGCTCTGTGAACCGCTACTGCAGAAGAATTATGCCACAACATGCCATCTGAGCACAAATGACCGAGATAATATGTCATTTTGTAGAAAGTGATCCAGAAATCTTTGCATCCATGATCAGCAGTGCACAAAGACAAACAACACTCAGCAGGAAGCATCAGCTCATTTTTTCTGTTGCAGTGGTTGGTTGCTGGTTCCTTCTGACGAAGTCGCACAGATTCAAGTTTTCAGGGTGTTTGTTGGGTTCCTGTAGTGTGGTGAATCAACACAGCCAGGCACCTTGGCACCACCTGGATGTGGTATTACCCAAGCCAGTGGTAAAATCTGGCAGTTCTATTTGAATTTGTTACCCAGTGTTGTCTGTCAACTGTCTTACTTAAAACAGCCAATGAAATTCACAATATTTATCTCCCTGTTGATGCTGCCTATGCAAAGCAGTGTGTGGACTGCAGGTGTGTTCGTGAAGATGAGTATGGCAGCACCATCACATGCTATTATCTGGAAGACGGTACTGTAAATGTGGGAGTAGTGGTGCGAGGGATCGAGTTTTTTATCCCTGCAGGCATATTGCTCAAGTGCTTTATGGAGGTATGGCCCCAACCCATGTTGTGTCCAGTGCCTAGCAATCTTGATGTTTTGAAGGCATACTGTTCACACTTTAGCTAGCAGGCCACAAATTGTGATTGACACGTTCTATCCCACAGCTGAAGTTCGCAACCATTGCTATGGGCTGCCGTACTGAGTAGAGGAGGGAATTAGCGGTGAAATTTGATGTTGCATGCGTAACTGAGGACCCCTTCATACACAAAAACGCATTCCACATGCGCCACTAGTACAGTGCTGCAGCAGTGCAGGTGGACACAGACTTCAGCAGCAAGTTGTCAAATTAAAGTGCTTATTCCGGCCCTTGGATCGCAGGTGTCCGACAAAGAACTGTACGCCCAGATCGCTTCTGCAGATCTCGATGACAAGGATGGTGACAGTGGTGTCAGGGCCCATGGCCATTCCACTTTTGTTGCTGACAGGACGGAAATGCTGTTGAGACAGGCTGCAAGAGCTGGGCTGTTGACAAGGTGCAGTGCCCCCCAACAGCTTTACTTAACACAGCAGTTTATCACATTGAATAGTTTAGTTGTTGCTGCAGTGCTGGCCAAAGATATGTGGCTCTTATGCCTATGCCTATGAGGAACCAGAATATTGAGTTTTTTGTGAAGACCAATGCACCTTCTCAAAAGAGCAAATTCGACCATCCTGCAGGGGCCCAGGCAGATCAAAATTTGCTTCAAATCGCATTGTTTCATTGACTTTCCCCAAGGAAGGGCTACCCCTCTTGCAGACTGTTTTCCTTACAGCACCAACCACCATACCAAAACGAATCCACCAGATCTTGCAGCTTCCACACTTTTGTCTGCGGTAAAGGGTGAATTGTAACAAGAAGAAGAAACAGTACACGGGATGGTCACCATCTTGTCAGCTAGAAGAATATGAGACTCGCAGAAAGATCATAATGTGTGCTGTTTGTGACTCAACGTGTGCCCCTGTTCGATTTGTTGGCGCAGGTCACAGTGTGTGGGGCACATCGGCAGCCATTTCCGCAGCAGCATGGGGTTGCCCGAATGGTACACAGACCATGAGGCGGGACTTCTGTTCCTTGAGGATTACATGTTTGTGCACCTTGACAATGGAGAGGACAAGATGAACCTCCTCATACTTATGATTCAGAAGCTCTATGCACTTGTAAGTGGCGTTATTGGCTGTGGGTTGTCACAAACGCTTCATACCATGGCATAAGATTGTACAGTTCAAGCCCCCCACCTCTTCTGTTAACAGCAAGGTAGCATGCGGACCCGTAACGTTATGCAGCTTTCTGCAAAATAGAGTTAGATAAGATGTAATAGTGAACATTGTCCTTTTCCAGAATGTCCTTGGCATTGGTTGTTACAAAACGAACCTTGTTAATGCCGGCTGTGGAAGAAAGCCTATGAAGCTACATGGCTGTGACTGTGCATATTGGCGTCGCTTCTCTGATGATCTCATTGCGTGGCTTCCAGGTGCATGGAGACTGCTGCGTGGACAACGGCGACGCCTTGTCCTCTCAGGAGGCCCTGCTCCCTGGGCATTTCTTCATGAAGGTCATGCGAGAGCTGCTAATAAACTGGCTGGAATTCTTCCGAACGAAAGTGCAGCGAGACATTGAGAAGAATCCAGAGGGCGTGGACCTCACGGTGCGCAGGTCGCACCTATTTTGGCGAATATCGATGACCGCGATAATGGAATGAGGCATTGATTGATGTACAATGTGTGCTTGTGCTGGCGATTCTCAAGCACTGGACTGAGTGAGAATATTTCCCGAAAAGGTGTTGTCTGGCTCAGGGAATGAGCACCATGTTTGCCCTCATTTTTGTGTGGTAACAGCGATTGTAGCTTTCATCAAAAGCACGTTGGCAAATGTGTCTGTCGTGCCACTGCCTTATTCGAAGACAGCCAAGAATTTCCATGTCAAAACGTCAATGCTAGCCACAGGGTTAAAACTCTCCTTCGTTGCTAGAGACCGTAGACACTTCCATTGCCCGCAACCCCTAAGAGCCCCAAGCTACATGATAGAATATCACCGAGCAGGCTAAGTACGTTTAGTGAAAGTGTTGAATTCCGTTCTACACAAGTAGATTTTCTGTCAACAGTGTCGTGTGTGTGTAGAAACCCCACTGTAGAATGGGCACACGTGGCAACTTTGCAGTTGTCGGCGCTGTGGTGTTGCATGTTCCATGTGCCTGTTGTGCCATATGCCACATTGCTACGTCATTAGCACTAGAGGCGAATTTTGCATGAAATTGCCACTGTATGACCCGCTCAGTGCGACCCAGGTGTGCAACGCGCAGCAGAAATAGCACACACGAGTGAAAGGGTGCCTTTACCGATGGCATGATCATTCCTTAGCTGTCGATGGCCCATCCAGGAGATCAGTTCTGTCTTTAGGCCATCTGATGCACTGTGGGGATGTGAGCAGCTCTGTTGCTCATCGTTTTATGCCTGTCCTCTCAGGATGCTGTTAGCCTGAAAAAGATTACTTGGAAGATATTTGACGTCGGAAAGAGGGTTGACAACATTTTGAAGGTTGGCACTTTCGTACCAAAGTCTTTCCGAGACCTGGGCCAGATCACTGGCTTCACGGTAAGCATGCAGTGGCCGCAGTGCATTGCATTCCTTTACTGATTGTAACTCTTACTGATGGTATCCTGACGGTACTCTTTCCTAGAATATTTACTAGGCAGGCCTGAGCGCTTATTCCAGTGATCGCGGTTTGCTTTTGGTTGGGTGGGATGGAAAGACGTTGGTGGATGTTCGCAACCAAGATGTGGTTCCTTGACCTCATATCAGAAGAGTTGTATGTGCTGTTCTTTTAAATAATGTGCTTGGCAGTAAAGTGTTGCATCTTAAAGATGGTCTAAACTTTGGCAAAATGTAAAATGCCAGGTCAAATGAATAGCAACTAACAGAATATCGATGCGATCGTATTGGTTGAGGTGAGTCCTTCATGTTCAGCATGGAGCAGGATATTCAAACCAATGCACGTTTCAGTTGGACTCCCGGTGTATCAGATAACATAACATACAGTGTAGAACGTCTAAATCCTCAAACTACTGTATGAGTCAAGGAATTCCCGCAATCCACAAAGCGTAGTACTTGTTTGCTGTCCATCAGACATGAGAGGAATGCAGCGGTGACAGCATATGGCTGTGCGATTGGCATGTTGAACATGCATGAATGAATCGTTGTGCGTGTGAATGTATCCAATAGGTTTGTGCACAGAACAGTGTGACCGATCGATTGGACCTGCTGATGGGCAGTTGCAGCAGACGATTGTGTGGTTGTTTGGGTGCATTGACCTTGTTTCTGTCTTTTGCATTGGCAAGCAACAGTTCAGTGCTGTGCTGCCGGTCCCTGCAAAAACACCTATAGAAATGCACCAATGCAATTACATAAATATTGTGACGTTGAAGCATCAGTGCCCGAAATGAGGCAGCGGGAAAAGTAGGAACAATATGTAGGCAAAAGGACAGAGAAAGACAGCAGTGATTTGGCTGCGACCTGCCTGTGGTGAGGCGACATTGAGCGCCCAAATGTCCTGTCGTTGTCAGGTTATGGCGGAGAGAATCAACTATTGCCGCTACCTTGCTCACTTCCGGGCCATCCATCGCGGTGCGCCCTTTGTCGAAATGAGGGTGACCACCGTGCGGCGGCTGCTGCCGGAGTCCTGGGGATTCCTGTGTCCCGTTCACACGCCTGATGGCACGCCATGTGGGCTGCTGAATCACCTTACGTCATCTTGCCTCATCGCCACTGGTCATGCGGAGGCGATTGCCGATGCGAACACCGCCATATGTGCAGTGAGTTAGGGGGGCTGCCTCCCCTTGTTTCCCTGCCATTTTTTCCCGCCGTTTTCCTTGATTTGACGTTCACCTCTGATATGCAGTTGGGTTGTGTTTTCATTGGGTTCTGCTAGGTTTTACATTCGGGTATTTAAGTCGATTTTTACCATTACCTTTTCCGATGTCCAATTTTGCATCCTTGCGACGATGTGTGGACCGTTGCCACGGCCAAGTTCTCCACTGTTTCTTTGTGTTTATTGCCACTGCTTTCCTAATTTCAGTTAGATCTTGTCCCTTGTATTGGAAAGTACATGTAGAAGAGGGGCACTCCCTTGCTGAACGTTTTATTGGGGTACTTACCAACAACCAGCCGATCGATGCGTCCCTTTCGCTTCAGCAACGGTGAAAAGAGCAGCAGCGATTGTGCCCTGTGACGCCATTTGGAACTGCTGAAGTCGAGTAGCTTTTCCTGGACAATGTGGGTAGTATTGCATTGTGCATTTGATGACTGAGCATTGAGAATGGGGGTTTTGTCCTGTCGATAATTGTGCACTTGTCTTGATTTCATCCGATATTGTGCAATAGAATCTAGGGAGGTGCTGTATACTGTTCTGGTTGATGACGTCATCAACGATGACAAAATCATGCAATGTTCAGAATGGCCATGATGGGTTGACTTGCTGGGAGTCTCCTGTACATGTTCTCAGACAACAAGTTATTTTGTATGTATATTAGCAAGATGTTCTCCCTCTGCTTTGTCATTAAATTGAATACATATGAAGGCAAGGAGGTGGGGGCCAACTGCCTGTTTTGCCCCAGAGAAGCAGTGTCCAAGACTTGCTATTGGATCCAAGGTGGTGGACCTAGCAAATCCAAAATCCGCCAATTCTTGGTTTGCCAATAGAGATTGGCGACCAGCCACTCAGTTTCGTGCTGGACTAATGTTTCAGGCAAAGCAAACGGCGCCATACCTTCTCAATACCCTATTCAATGCCGGGATGCGCTGTCCAGAACTTTCACCTTTTGCCCTTCACTGACCTATGTCTTTGTTTAGGTCCTAGCCGGCCTCGGCATGGTACCAGCCCAGCCGAGAACGCTGAAGGCCAGCGTTCCCAAATACTTGCCGGTCGTTGTGGACGGCCGCCTGGCTGGCCACGTGTTGACCATTGTGGCCCCAAAGGTGGTGCAAAGGTCAGTGCAGCATCGCTGAACTTGATGGCTTCAATTTTCAATGCCCTTTCTGTCGGTTTGGCTGATGGTACTTGTTTGGTCATATATTGTCATCTATACTGAGTAAGCAATATGCTTGCTTACGTCAAATTGCGACAAAGCACTGCCCTTGTGCTGACGATGGTGACCCTGTCTCCCACCATTTTGTCCGCATGTGTGCGCAATTCTTGTCAATGTGTAGTGATTTCAATGAAACGATGGTGAATGTTTATGCAGGATGCATGAATAGCCATAGAGTTATCAGTATAGGCTGTACGCTTGTATGGGATTCCTGAAGGTGAGATTCAGGGGTAGGGATGCAGCAAGCGATTTGCTAGTTGCCTGTGTGTCGTCATACAGAGCCCAGCTTTAGTCATCATGAAGTCTGCCTGCGCTCAGGTAGCTCTTTGTCGTTTTGCGCGTTTAATGAAGACTGGCGATACCAAACACAATTGGTTTTCTGAGTTATCTGGGTTGTCTGGATTCTAACAAATTGTGTCTTAAGAATGATGTGGTATGTTACAAAATGACGACTGAGCATTCACACACAACAGGCGTCCATAGCCAGGCAAACATACTCCCTTTGGAACGCAAACGAAGAACCAATAAGGGTCGCTGTATTCTCAACAAACGAATGAATATGTGTTAATAAGAGAGCACAGCGCTGCTTTGTGTGATAACTGCAAGCTGGACAAAACTGTCAGTGAATCCACATTGGCAATCACTCAATGGATGGGCATCCCCTTCAA
>CAJHUC010000899.1:0-22396 GCA_905146915.1 Ostreobium quekettii | reverse complement strand
AATACTGTGTACAACAGCCAATCAATGATTGGAATGACATTCCGGGCTTGTTTATTATGTTTGCAGTACCTGAGAGAACATCATAGCAAAATGCAAAAATTGTGAGATGAAATCGACTTACAAGAGAGAAGTAGACATGAACCGTGACGTTACATGTGTGGGCAACACTCAAAAGCGTTGATGGCTCAGTAGCTGACCACCCAGTGTCCAACGGCGCCGATTAGCAAAGTTTCGCAGTACTTAGGCAGCTCACTTGCAGCAGCATGTTTGCACTTAGGTGACACAATTTGAGGACGATACACAATGCAGAGAAGAATGGCGCTTGCCCTTGCTGGCCAGATCGGCAGATGCTCTGCGATTGAGAAGCACCTGTGACACGGCTGCATGACCATTCATGGCTGCCACCTTAGGGGTGTCCACCCATTCTGAGTGCCAGACAAAGCCATTCGTCAAGAGAGTCAACTGCACGCTGAACAGCTGTAGCATATAGTCGCAACCGTGTTTTGCCTGTGGGCAGCTCACAGGACAAGGGCACCTCAGTTCCTGATTCAAAGTCATCAAAGATGCTCCAAAAAGAAAAGAATGACATGCAATACGAACGTGATTGCTTTTGCCACTTGTTAATCTGGCCTACAGATATGCGTTCTTTGGGTCGATTATTGCGTAATTAACAAGCTGTTGTGATGGCTGCAACGGGGCCCACCACCCAAGAAACACTTGCAGTATATCAGTCACCTGGCATTTAAACAACACATGTGGCAGCACGATCATGCAGGATTTAAAAAGCGCAAAAAATGGCGCATTCGGGCGGTATATATGTAAGACAAGCATCAGCAAAATCACCCAGTATTTAAACAGCATGTGAAGTAGCACATTCGCCCAGTACTTATGCAATCCATGCAGCAGCAAACACGCCCAGTACTTAAGAAACATACGGACTACCGCACTCGTCTAGTACATAAGAAGAACGCGCATGCACACAAACAGTCGTTCAATACTTAAGCAACAGTTTGGGAGTGCCGCATTTGCCCAGTACCTAAGTAGGCTTTGCGACATCAAAGTTTCTTAGCGCTGGAGCAGCTCACTTGCCACAGCAAGTTGCGCTTCAGCAGCGCAAGTGGAAAATGGCGAATAAGAAAAGAACGTTGATCGCAACTTGTCGGCCACATCTGCATGCGCTCTGTGGTTGAGGAGCATCTCTGCCACGGCTGGGTGACCACAATGGTCAGCCACGAGAAGGGGTGTGTTGCCATCCTGCGTGCCGTTCACAGTCCAGGGAGCCAGCTATGCAAAGTTGAGCATGGTGTCCCAGCTTTCTAATATTACCGTGTTCACCTGGTATAGGTAGGCACCCCCTATTACTATCCACCGCACTGTTTGGGGGGCGGAACCACGTTAGTATCCATGACCCAGTGTTAATATCCACCCCGAAACATAGATAGAGACGAGCGAAGGCGCGGATGGTGGCAAGGGAAGTTGGCAGCTGGTGTTGTGCCACGTTGCCCAGCCTGGACCAAACCGCGTTCCCTGTGACTCGCACACCGATGGGGACGATCGGGTTGGGGTGGGTGCTGTGGATGGAGAATTTGGAAGGTAGCCGGCACAAGGCCGCATGGTCGGCCGGCCGCCATTGGCGCTCTCAGCGTAGGATCGCAGGGAAGCGACCGACGCCACGGGGCCCGGTCAAAGAAGCGGTCGAGAAATCAAGCCGCCCTGCTTTGTGGATTGATTACTCTCCGGCCGGCCGAAGCAGGTTCCAGCCCGGCGCCTGCCAGGGGCGCCCCAAGGCCCAGTGCTGGCCGGGGCGGCTGCCGTTGTGAGACCCTGCCTTGCAAACTGCCCGCAAAACGCTGCAAAGGCCAGGCCCATCACCATTCACACATCGCACTGGCCACCTGGCCACAAACCCAATCGCAGATCCCATCAGCCTTCCCGGCCGCCATCAGCCCGGGAAAACTCCACGTGTCAAGCCCATCGTTGCAACGTGGCTCCCTAGTGAGTCGAAGCCCATGTCAGTCCTCGTTCTTTGCATTGTAGAGGCGAACGCGCCTCGAGCATTCCAGCGAACCCCTGTTGGCCCCAATCGCCACCACCTGCCTGGTGCAGCCCCAAGTCCCAGCTCCCGTGAAGAAGCTGACAACAATTCGCAGTGACATTGCCATTTTTGCCCGTTTCTGGGCATTTCGCAGTCTATTTGTCAAAAAATTTTCTTTGTCTACTCTTTGGGATCAGGGGTCCGAACCGCGTTAGTATACATGACCCACTATTATTATCCACAGCTCATTTTGGGGTCCAATACACGCCTACTAATACCGGGTAACTATGGTTGGTATTTAAGCTTTTTTGATTCTATTGAATTCAGACTTCGGTCCAAATCTGCCCTTAACCACTGGGCACTGAACATTGGAGACCAGCAGCGGTTCGCCGAGCCACAGGGCGGTCATGGGGTAAGCCGGGAACCTGACCGGCGGCTGCCACGGCACGCACGACACCCCGTGCCGTAGGACACCACGTGCCGCCACGCGGATCGCCATGGATGCCAAACAGCCCGCGAAGGCCATCAGCGCACACAGTTGCGCCACGGGCGCTCTCCCCCTCCCTCTGCCTTTTTCTGCCCCTCGGTGCGGTCTCTTCAGCGCGGTGTCCTCAGCCGGCAACGCGGAAGCGCCACGGGCGACGGGTCGATGGGTGGCGACAGTCGGGCAGTTCCGCGCATCCCAACAGCAAGTAAGGCTTTGTTCCATTCTCCTCCCTTTCGAGGGGCCCCCTCCCCGCTGTTTCCCATCCGCCCCGGCTTCCCGGTCTCCGCTGTTGCAGAAATGCGTCGAGTTCGCGGGCCGTCGAGCATCTTCCTGCGGCGCCATGCCTGGCGAAAAGCCGATCGGCGCACCTCGCTTCTGCGGCATCCATGCGGCGCCGATGCCCGTCCCTTTAAAAGCACGGGCGGCATCTCCAACTTGGGGGCGGCCAGCGCGGAGACAGCAAAATAGTGATCGCAGCGACGGCCTCCACGCCCAGAAGACCTGCCCAGTGCGCCGTTCGGCTAGCCGTCATCGCAAGGCGGCGTCCCCTGCTGGCATCGCCATGTCGCCAGCGCCTCGCCAATCGAGTCGCCGATGTTTTGCTGTTGAGTTTGTTGATTCATCGTTGCCGATCGCTGCCTGCCCGCGGTCGCGACACTTTCACCGGCTTGGGCTGACGCCCGCCAGACGCGCGTGCCCGTGCGGCACACGGTTAAGAATGCGGCCGACGTCGGCAGAATGGCGTCGGCGTCGGCCCTCCCTCGAGAGGCACCCATCGGCATCCGTTTGGCAGACTTGGCAGCCGGTGATCCCAGGTGACAAAGACCCTCCGGGGGAGGGCCCTGTCGGCACCGCTGGGGCACTGAAGTGGTTGTCCCCCAGCCGCGACGCATCGGCGACAAGGCCGCCCGTCCCTTGTCTTACGTCGTCTCGCCGCGGTGCCTGACCGTCCATCGAATGGGGCCGTGGCCAATGGCGCCCGCCAATGCGCGTCGCAGGGACCTTCCGTCGCGGGCCGTTTCCCCAGGGAGCCCTCGCTCGACATTGCCATGGATGTGGGCTGCCATTTGCTAGAGGGCATTTTGCGACCAGCTGCGGGTTGGGACAAAAATTGTCTGATGCCCTTCATTTCCAAGCATGAAGGTCATCAAGGTCATTTTGGGGGGTTTAGCGTTTCTAGGATATTATTACTTTAGGGCCCTCCTGCTCTCCATGACCCGTTCGCGACCCGTTCGTGCGCCCTTCATGACCTTCATATCCGGAAGTGATCCATATCGGACAATCCTTGGTTGGAAAGGGGGATGGAATGCAGAACACCCGGGGCGGCGCCAACTCCTGTATGTGTGGTTGCAGGAAGACTTCTTTTTGTGCCGGAATCAGATCAAATGACCAGCTCAAAACAAAATTAGGTGTGATTTGCGCAGGTCCATTGCTGGTGGAAGTGGGCACGTCCGTCTCGACCCAAAGGGCCACAGCGGTCGCCGATGTGCCGACTAATCAGTCAGAAATACGGGGGCTGCAAACAGCCTGGGTAGTGACATCCGTTCTCACATTTCTCGTCGTCGCCGCTCCAACGATCCTGCTCTTCCCAATCCTGTTGTACAGGACTGTCGCCGTCGCCCTTCCAGCGACTTTGCTCTTCCCGGCCCAGGTGTTGGGGGCTGCACTGCTGGGGGTGTGTGCGCCCACAATCCGGTGAGCGATGCTCACACCCATCGCCGCGATCTCAAGAACATCGTGGCAACGTCGCCTTCTTTGGTCACGGTACACTGCCAACGTGATATGCTAAGCCGTGTGACTATTAATCAGTGCAACTCTTTCTGAATAATTGCAGCGAATTCGCAAAATGTGCAATTTCGAGTAGTGAGTTGCGCTGCTCTTCTACTTTCCAATGGCATTGAAGCCGACAAAAAGAAGATTAACTTTTGCACAAGTCGATTGCTGCATCGGTGCTGCACGTGAAGACAGATGATGTCATGACGTCAAAGACGTCATTGCCATTCAACAGGTTGCAGTGTGTATATATATGAGAGTTGCAGCACCACGCAGGGTGCGTGGTGCGACAGATCCCTCTCCATGCCACACTTCTTTTGATTGAGTCCAGTTTCTTCTAGGATCATAATATTGTGAGGATGGCGACTGGCGTCAGAATTGTGCTGGGTGCAGAAATCGGCTTGGAGCGACGCCATGGACACCCTGCTTCTAGAACAGTTGGTGACCCATGTGGCCCCTTGGTAACGATAATGGTTCCATGGTGGATCACTGAAAATCTGGGCCACTATGTCGATATTACGGCGAATTCTGGCGCCCTTCTTGGAAGTTACAAAGTAGCGGTTACCAATCCAGAGTTTGAACGTTCGGGATGCCCTCACCCTGACTAGCCAAACTGTATTCCCCCATGCACAGCGGTGCGGGGAGTCCACCTTCACTGGAACAGCAGAACGGCACAGCTGGCGAGCGCGCTCGAATTGAAACGTGCCTCTTTGGCCAGTTTTTTTCGTCAATAGTATATCGAAAGGCTGCTTTATGAACACGGTCCCAAGGTGCTTGGACGACGTATTAGGATACCGAGAATTCCACCCAACGCCGCGTTGCCTCGCGCCGCTAATCACTGATTATCTTGTGTGTGCGTGCACCTAACAGCCATGCAGATGGAGTCCACCTTCACTGAAACAGCAGAACGGCAGAACTGGCGAGCATGCTCAAATCGAAACTAAAAGCTTCTTTGGCCAGGCTTTTCTTGTCAAAAAATATCGAAAAATTACTTTGTGAACACTGTCCCAAGGTGCCTGGACAGCGTATTTGGGTACAGCAACTCCGACCCAACGCCGCATTGCCCCACGTCGCTAATCGCTGATTATCTTGCGTGCACCTAATAGCCATGCAGGTGCTATTGGCGCCGATGATCAAATGCGACAAGTCCTAAAATTCGGTCTATACGCAGCTTCATTTGACGCGGTTGCCATAATCATCGGCCTCACGGGAAGTGCTGCGCTGTGGCGGCTTGACACAGCGGACGACCACCCTGAAAGTCAGCACGACTTTCTACTGTTGTTCGCCAACTTTGCATCCTGCGTCACCTGCGTGGCCGCCTCTGTGCACGGGACGATGAGCCTGTGGGTCGCTTCCACGGTGAGCGCAATGCTGGCAGCATCACAATCAACGCCATCGGAGGTGGCTATGGGTGAGCAAGGTTTGGAGCACGGAACTGCGTTCCAGAAATTGTAAATTGATATTTCCAAACATTGCAGGCATGTGTGTGCTTTGGTTTATCCTGGCTTGGACATGGAATGTTTCAGTTGCCCTGAGGAATCCCGATATGGTGACGGCCTTCTGTTTTATTGATGCACAGTTAACTTGGTGCCATTGTTTCCCTGCTTCGGACAACTGGTGCTCAGAAGAGAACCATCACCAAACAGCTGTATATGAATGCTGAAGATGGCGCAAACATTCTTTCCGGCCTCAGAATTCACAGCTGCACGGATGAGAAGTGAATGGGAAGCTGCTCCTGGTCAGTAATAAAAACGGCACTCCAATGCCCTTACGTCGCTGTGCATTGTTCCCCATTCCAATCCGGCTCAAGCAATGCTGGTATTGAGTGTCTTGCATCGGCGTGCATTCATTTAGGTTGTGGATCACTCTTTCCTGAATGTACTCTAGGCGTTCGAGACGCAAACTGAGGAAACACCTCAAACCACCAAGATGGATGGAACCATGCTCACTGTCGCCTCATGGATGCACAAGGCCGATGGTTTGTCACGTTGACACAATTACAGCCAAGCAATTGCCGGTTCCTCAATGGTCCTGTGTCATGGCAAAGTTGACGATGACTGATCCGTGCCTTTTCACATAGGGCACTATGGCAAGGAGGTCTGGGACATACAAGCGCACATAGGGAAGGTGACTCAGATCTTAAACGGCGCTATGATATTTGAATTCGTTCCCACCTGTGTCGCTGGCACTGTTACGTAATCGCACTCGGGCGCGGCTACTTCCAGCATCTCTTCTTTCTGTTTGCAGGTCCTGTGAGCGATGGTGCGCCGATGCGGCATGGTGGGACGGCACAATCATCCCAAACGCCTCGAATGGAATCAGATCCCCTGTGGCGTGCCACCCGAAGGCTGTTGGTGGAATGGATCTCCTTGTCCGGCCTCCTCTTGTCCGTGGGCGTCGTCCTGAGTGTCTTTGCTGCTCATGGCATCGATGCA
The DNA here is from genome assembly GCA_905146915.1 of Ostreobium quekettii. Taxonomy (NCBI): domain Eukaryota; kingdom Viridiplantae; phylum Chlorophyta; class Ulvophyceae; order Bryopsidales; family Ostreobiaceae; genus Ostreobium; species Ostreobium quekettii. The sequence continues at coordinate 15,666 of CAJHUC010000899.1, read as the reverse complement.
ACGTTTGCCATCGTCGTTGCGATCATGGGGATGGTCGCCGGCGGCTTGGGGTTCACAGGTGGATCTCTGTTTCTTATCAGGTGTGCTTCATCAAGTTGCAGCGAGAACCACAGTGGCGTGATGGCCAACGGGTCACTGCAAAGACATTGTGCGTTTGTCTGGTTGCTGAATTTTCCCGACCGATTAGGCTCCTGTTTCCCTCGCAGACGGGCTGAAGTGGCAAAGATGCACAGTAGTTCCCATCGCAATTTGCAGCGCAGAATGGAAATTTGTCGATAGCGATGCCAAAGATGGCGAAAACCATTGTTTATATAGTGATGGGATGTAGGTAGCTGAGAAATTCAAAAGCATATGCCCATGTACTCCCTTTCGTTGTTCCAAGCGCTGGGGATGACGAATTGGTTTTATTAACCCACATTTTGTTGGTGCGCACGTTGGCGTCAGGTGCCGTGCTGGCGTCCGGACCTTCGCAGCAAGGGCTATTTGTGCGCTTGCACGGATTGCAGCCGCCCTCAATCTCGTGGTGGTTGGGCTCAACTTCACCATCAATCTTGCCCAATTGGACGAGTATTTCTGCAGAGAATCTACAACAGATTGCTATGAGGAAGCCCTGGTATTGCAGTTTGTAACAGTTTTGAGTGCTGCCCACGGCGTGGCTAGCCTTTGGGTGATCAGCTGGCTGCGTGTCGCGATCAAGACGCTGGCGGCTCCACCGTCCTCACAGATGGACTCAGTCGCAGTGCCCCTTTAGAGGATGACGCGGTTTTGGTTGCGCTCGATTTGCTTGATTCATCTAGATGAGTAATGTCGAAGAATGCCTCAAGTGTCTTCAATTAGCCAGTTCTAAGTACGAGGCAGCTCAAGTACACCAATTTAAGCGAGTGCATAGGTTTGATGTTTTGAATAAAGCTTCCCACGCGGGCGGATTTGTTTCTGTCTCCACTTTTTCCTCTTGGAGAACTTGGGGGACGATAAACGGGTATATTTTCATTCCTTTTTTTTCATAGTTGCTTGATTACATTAAATGCACTGGTCTGGATAATGTACCGGGCCTGGCAAAAATTTTGCCGGGAACCGGCAAATGTAGTCATGCAGATGCCAAGCGTGATAGAAATGTACTCGTGCAAATGCAATCTCTGGGATCTCAGAATTGTAACATGATCAGTATTAGATAAAAACCATCAGGTGTTTTTCTATTTGCAAAAGGTCCTTGTCTCTTTGATTAGTGCTTGCAATCAGGCTTGGTAAATACGGCTGGACCCAAACAAATATACGCACTGATACGCGAATTTTGACAACATTTAGAAATGCGCGTAGTCTGAGACGTACTTTGGATCACTTAAGTAAATGGCAATTAATTAGGCCAATTAAATAATCGAATCTGCCATTTGCATCCCACGGACTCGCGACCTGCACTTTCTGAGGGAGCCGGTCATGCTGTGGATGCGGCAAGTTGTGTGTGGCGATTCCAAAGGTCCCTAGCACTTCACGGATGTCACAGCCAAGCGTGCTACGTGTGTATGTGAGGGTGACGGCTGGCAATGAACGCCGATATTGTCACCTGGCTAGTATCACCGTATGTGGGGGCGCTGTGTGCCGTGGAAATGCACCGGCGCTGTGAGGGAGGAGGCGGTACGCCTCCAAGAGCAGCGCCGTGAAAGGAAACGGCGCAGCAGATTTGTGAAGGCGGCCTGCAACATCACCCCGTTTGCCAAGCGACAAAGATGCTGACTACTTGAATCTTCGTTTCATTGAGGTTGTAAGGGCAATTGGCAGCCTGACGCTCTTGAGTGGCTTGAGAATAAGAGGTTTTTCGATTACGTAATTGCTGTTGTAGCGTCAGTGGATGAGGGTACCGTGCGTGGGCTGGACATGGGTGCTGAATGATTGAATTTGCACGTCATTGATCTTGCAATTGTCACAAGTTTTGACGTATTTTTGGGCGGCTGCCCACGGCACGCATAACACCACGTGCCGTAGGACACCACGCGCCGCCACGTGGATCGCCATGGATGCCAAACAGCCCGCGAAGGCCATCAGCGCACACATATCCCCCAGAAGCGCCACGGACGCTCTCCCCCTTCCTCGGCCTTTTTCTGCCCCTCGGTGCGGCCTGCTCAGCGCGGTGTCTTCAGCCGGCGCCGCGGAGGCGCCACTGGCGAAGGGTCGATGGATGGCGACAGCCGGGCAGAGGCGCGCATCCCAACAGCAGGTAAGGCTTTGTTCCTTTCTCCTCCTTTTCGAGGGAACCCCTCCCCGCTGTTTCCAATCCGCCCCGGCCTCCCAGTCTCCGCCGTCGCACAAACGTGTCGGGTTCAACGGGCCACCGGGCATCTCCTCGCGGTGCCATGCCTGGCGACAAGCCGATCGGCGCACCTCGTCTCTGTGGCATCCATGCGGCGCCGATGCCCGTCCCTTTAAAAGCACGGGCAGCATCTCCAACTTGGGGGCGGCCAGCGCGGAGACAGCAACACAGTGATCGCAACGACGGCCTCAGAAGACCTGCCCAGTGCGCCGTTCGGCCAGCCTCGTCGGAAAGCGGCTCCCCTGCTGGCATCGCCGTGTCGCCAGCGCCTCGCCAATCGATTCGTCGATGTTCCGCTGTTGAATGTCGTTGTCGATCGCTGCCTGCCCACGCTCACGACACTTTCACCGGCTTGGGCCCACGCTTGCCGGATGCGCGTGCGCGGGTGGCACACGGGTCGAGAATGCGGCCAATGTCGGCAGAATGGCGTCGGCCTCGGCCCTCCCTCGAGAGGCACCCATCGGCATCCGTTTGGCAGCCTTGGCAGCCGGTAGCCCCAAGTGCAAAAGACCGGGGGGGGAGGGGCCTGTCGGCACCGTGGGCGCACTGGGATGGTTGTCCCCCAGCCGCATCAGCTGCGCGCCGCATCGGCCACAAGGCCGCCCGTCCCTTGTCTTCCGTCGCCTCGCCGCGGTGCCTGGCCGTCCGTCGAATGGCGCCGTGGCCAATGGCACCCGCCAGTGCGCGTCGCAGGGACCTTCCGTCGCGGGCCGTTTCCCCACAAAGCCCTCGCTCGACGTTGCCATGGATGTGGGCTGCCATTTGCGAGAGGCGTTGAGGGCATTTTGCGACCAGCTGCGGGGTTGGGACAAAAGTGTCTTACGCCCTTCGTTTCCAGGCATGACGATCATTTGGGGGGTTTAATGTTTTTAGGTTTTAGTACTTTAGGGCCGTCCTGCCCTCCATGACCCGTTCATGACCTATTCATGAGCCCTTCATGACCTTCATATCTGGCACATGTCGGACAACCCTTGGTCGGAAAGGGGGGATGGAGTACAGTACACCTGGGGCGGCGTTAGCTCTCTATATGTGGTTGCAGGAAGACTTCTTTTGTGTCAGAATCAGATTCAAATGACCAGATCGAAACAAAATTGCGTGTGATCTGCGCAGGGCCATTGCTGGTAGAAGTAGGCACGCCCGTCTCGGCTCAAAGGGCCACAGCGATCACCCGTGTGCCAACTAATCTGTCAGCAATCCTGGACCTGCGCACAGCCTGGGATGTGGCATCCGTTCTCACCTTTATCGTCGTCGCACTTCAAATGCTCATATCCTTTATCATCTACGACTATCCAGTGCTCATGGTCTTAACAATCCTGGTGCTGATGGCGGCACTGCTGGGGGCGTGTGGGCCCACAAGCCGGTGAGCGATGCTCACAGGTATTGCCGCAATCTCAAGGATATCATGGTAACAATCGCTTCCTTTGGCCTCGGTACATTGCCAACATGATATACTAAGCCGTGGGACAATTAATCCGTGCAACTCTTTCTCAATAATTGCCGTGAATTCGGGAACTGTGCAGTATACATATTTATGTTTATTTGTTTATTTTGTTATCTATTTACTTTGTATTCATTTATTTATATTTGTTTACATATTTATTTACATATTCATGTATATACATTTGTTTACTTATTTCGAGATTTACTTCGAGCAGTGAATGGTGTTGCTCCTTAACTTTTCAACGGCACTGAAACAAAGAGGCATTAACTTTGACACACGTGGATTGCTGCATCGGTGCTGCATGTGTCATTGCCATTCAACAGGTTGCAGTGAGCGTATATATACGACTTGCAGCACCACGGAGAGTATGTGCATATGCGACATATTCCTCTCTATGTCACACATTGTCACTCTATGTCACGTTTCTTTTGACTGAGTCCACTTTCTTCTTAGGTCATGGTGTGAGCTCGCGAAATGTGCAATTTCGAGCAGTGGGCGGTGATGAACCTCTATTTTTCAATTGCACTGAAGCCAAAAACGAGGATTGACTTTTGCACATGTCAATTGCTGCATCTCTGCTGCATATGTCATTGCCATTCGACAGTTTGCAGTGAGCACATGTATCTTCTTGGGTCACAATCACTAGGGAAAAAAGGTCCAAATAACACGTGTTCAAACGTGTACAAAGTTTACGGGTTTGTGTTATTCTTGTGTTCTTAGCGTGAAGAACTTTGATGAAATGTGTTTTATGTGTGTTCGCAAGAGCGCTATTTAGTCCTTTTTCTGCTAGAGAATGTTGTGAGGATGGCGACTGGCTAGGGTGCCTAGCGTCACAATTGTGCCGGTTGCAGAAATTGGCTTGGGGAGGCGCCATGAACAGCCTACTTCTACAACATTTGGTTACTTCAGTGGCCCCTTGGTAACGAGAATGGATCCATGGTAGATCACTGAACATCTGGGCCACTGCATCGATATTATGGCAAAATGCTGGCGTCCTTCTTAGAAGATACAAACGGGCGGTTACCAGTTCAGAGTTTGAATGTAAAGGCTTTGAATATTCGGTATGCCTTCCCCCTGACTTTCCAAACTGTATTCCCCCGTTCAAAGCTGTGTGGGGAGGCCACCTTCGCTGAAACAGCAGACCGGCAGAGCTGAATTGAAACGTTTTTTCGTCAAAGCAATATCGAAAGACTGCTTTACGAACATGGCTCCAAGGTGTCTGGACAGCGTATTTGGTTACGTAGACTTCCATCCGACGCCGCATTGCCCCGCCCGGCTAATCACTGATTATTTTGTGTGTGGGTGCACCTAGTAGCGAGGCACGTGCCATTGGTGGCCATAATGGCGCCGATGATAAAGTGCGAAAAGTGCAAAAATTCGCTTTATACGCAGCTTCATTTGACGCGGTTGCCGTAGTCATGGGCCTCACGGGAAGTGCTGCAGTGTGGCGGCTTGACGAAGCGAAGAACGTAAAGGCCTGGGACAGGCACCTGGTGCTCGCCAACTTTGTATCCTACGTCACCTGCGTGGTCGCCTCTGTGCACGGGACGATGAGCCTGTGGGTTGCTTCCACGGCGAGCGCAATGCTGGCAGCATCGCACCCAACGCCATTGGAGGTGGCCATGGGTGAGCAAGGTTTGGCGCGTGGAAATGCGCTCCAGAAATTGTAAATTGATGTTTCCAAACATTACAGGCATGTGCGTGCTTTGGTTTATCACGGTTTGGATATGAAATACTTCCAGTTGCCCCGAGGGAACTCGATGTAATTATGGCCTTCTGATGCACAGTAAATTTGGTGCCATTTTTTGCTTACTTCGAACAACTGATGCTCAGAAGAGAACCCTCATCAAACGGCTGTCTAAGAATGCCGAGGATGGCGCAAACATTCGCTCCGGCCTCAGCAGTCACAGCTGCACAGGTGAGAAGTGAATGGGAAGACTCTCCTGGTTAGTAGTGAAGGTAGCGCTTCAATATTCTTACATCGCTGCTCATTAGGGATGGTACCCGGGCACAGGAAACCCGGGTTCCCGCCAACCCTTGTACCAGGGTAGGCGGGTACGGGTACGTACCCATGTACAGGCGGGTACCGGCGAGTACCCGGATTACCCGGGTACTGCCAATAACCGGGTCCGGGTACGTACCCGGGTACAGCACGTTTGACAGCGGTCGCCCAGTGCACAGCTTCGCACCGTGCAGGCTTCCGAAGGTCGCCCCCGTCCACACTGTGTGCGGCTGCGTCGCGATCGTGCACTGCCCCGAGGCTCTCCACACACTCTTCTTTGGGCCGCGCGTTTGCCGTGTATTGTTCCCCTATTTCACTCCCGCTCAACCGATGCTGGTATTGTGTGTCTCTTGCATCGGCGGGCGCCAATTTTTGTTGTGGATCACTCTGCTCTGAGCGTACTCTCGGCATTCGTGACGCAAACTGAGGGAACACCTCAAACCACTAAGATGGATGGAGTCATGCGCACTGTCGCCTGGTAGGTGCCCAGGGCCGACGGTTTGCAATGTTGAAACAATTATACCCAAGCAGTTGCCGTTTCCTCAATGGTCCGGTGTCATGGTAAAGTTGACGATGCCTGATCCGCGCCTTTCCCCCTTGATAGGGCACTATACCAAGAAGGTCTGGGACATACAAGCGCACATAGGGAAGGTGACTCAGTTCTTAAACGGCGTTCTGATATTTGGATTCGCTTCCACCTACGTCGCTGGCAATGTTACGTAATCGCATTCGGGCGCGGCTACTTCCAGCATCTTTTCTTTCTGTTTGCAGGTCCTGTGAGCGATGGTGCGCCGATGCGGCGTGGTGGGACGGCGCAATCATCCCAAACGCCTCGAATGGAATCAGATCCCCTGTGGAATGCCATCCGAAGGCTGCTGGTGGAATGAATCTCCTTGTCCGGCCTCCTCTTGTCCGTGGGCGTCGTCCTGAGTGTCTTTGCTGCTCATGGTTCCGACGCTACGTTTGTCGTCTTTGTTGCGATCATGGCGATGGTCACTGGCGGCTTGGGGTTCACAGGTGGATCTCTGTTTCTTATCAGGTGCGCTTCATCAAGGTGCAGCGAGAATCACAGTGTCGAGGTGGCCAACGGGTTACTACAAAGACATTGTGCGTTTGTCTGGTTGCTGAATTTTCCCGACCGTGCTGATTAGGCTCACGTTTCCCTCGTAGACGGGATCAAATGGCGATGATGCACAGTGCTTCCCTTCTCAATTTGCAGCACAGAAAGACAAGTTGTCGATAGCGATGCCAACGATGGCGAAAAGAGTTGTTTTTGTAGTGATGGGATGCCGATCGCGGAGAAATTTAAAAGCATATGCCCATGGCCTCCCTTTCGCTGCTCCAAGCGCTGAGGATGACGAGTTCGTTGTATTAACGCACATTTTGTTGGTGTGCACGTTGACGTCAGGTGCCGTGCTGGCGTCGAGACCTTCGCAGCAAGGGCTATTTGTGCGCTTGCATCGACTGCAGCCGCCCTCAATCTCGTGGTGGTTGGGTTCAACTTCACCATCAACCTTTTCCAATTGGACGACTACTTCTGCACAGAATTCACCAAAGATTGCTATGAGGAAGCCCTGGTGTTGCAGATTTTTACCGTTGTGAGTGCTTCCCACGGCGTGGCTAGTCTTTGGGTGATCAGCTGGTTGCGTGTTGTGGTCAAGACGCTGGCTGCTCCACCGTCTTCACAGATGGACTCAGTCGCAGTGCCCCTCTAGAGGATGACGCGGTTTGGTTGCCCTCGATTTATTTGGTTCATCTCGACGAGCAATATCAAAGAATGCCGCAAATGACTTCGATTAGCCAGTGCTATGTACGGGACAGCTTAAGTACACCAATTTAAGCGAGTGGATAGGTTTGACGTTCTGAATAAGGCTACCCACATGCGCGGATTTGTTTCTGTCTCGTTTTTTTCCTCTTGGAGAACATTGGGGATGATAAACGGGCTTCTTTTCAAGCCGGTTTTCTTTTCATAGTTGCTTGATTACATTAAATGCACTGGTCTGGATAATGTACAAGACCTGGCAAAATTTCTGCCGCGAACCGGCCAATGTAGTCATGCAGATGCCAAACGTGATGGAAATGTACTCGTTGATGCAGAATCCCTGAGATTGCAGCGCAGTAACGTGTCCAAGTATAGATGAAAAAATCATCAGGTGTTTTGTATTTGCAAAAGGTTCTTGTCTCTTTGATTAGTGCTTACCATCTGGCAAGCACTAAACAAAAAGACAAGCCCAATGCATTAGGCTTGGCAAATACAATTGGGCCCAAATAAGCATACGCACTGATACGCGTATTTTGACAATATTTTAAAAATTCGCGTAGTTTTAAACGTACTTTGGATCGCTTAGCTAAATGGCAATTAATTAGACCAATCAATGAATCGGATCCACCATTTTACATCCCACGGACGCGCGTTACGTTACGTCACGTTATGACGCAGCTGGTCATGCTGCGGATGCGGCAAGTTGTGAGTGGCGATTCCCAAGGCCCCTGACACTGCAACGCACTTCACGGATGTCACAGCCAAGCGTGGTACGTGTGTGTACGTCATTGTGACGGCTGGCGATGAACGCCGGTGTTGCCATCTGGCTAGCATCACCGTATGTGGTGTGGCTGCGTGCCGTGGAAATGTACCGGACTCTGTGAGGGAAGAGGCGGCACGCCTCCAAGAGCAGCGCCGTGAAAGGAAACGGCGCAGCAAATTTGTGAAGGCGGGATGCAACATCCCCCGGTTTGCCACGCGGCAAGGACTGATGGAATCTTCTTCTCACTAAGGTTGCAAGGGCAATTGACAGCCTGATGCTATTGAGTGGCTTGAGGATGAGAGGTTTTTCAATGGTATTATTGCTGTTGTAGTGCCAATGGATGAGGATAGCATTAATGGGTCGGACATGGGTGGTGAATGGTTGAATTCGCATGTTATTGACCTTGTAATTGTTACAAATTTTGACGTAGCTTAAGACTTATTTTTAAGACCAAAGTAAAAATACGTGACAATACACGTATTTTGCCGTATTGTTATTTTAAGCCGTGTCTGTATTTTCCAAGCCTGACCGCCACCCACGCCAAGAAAGCTCCCCACCGTCAAAACTGCTTTGAAGAGCTTTCTGCCAACAACCACTTGTTTTGGAAAACAGTGTTGTTCTTTTTCTTGCTTCCATTCCTTCTCAGAAACATTTTTCTGTTTCAACACAGGATGCTGGGTGCTGTGGTCGGAACTATCCTAAGTCACTGGTATTCAATAATGTACTCCATCCGTCCGGAATTTAGTGAAACAATTCGTTGACTGACCGCATTCTTATCATGCACTTCTTGCTTTTCCTTCAAATTTCAACCAGCGTATCCATTATGTGTTTAGCGGATGCGATCGGAAAATTATCAACAGAAAATAAGATTCAGGCATATGGTAGTACTTTGAAGCCGAACGACTCAGCACCGGAATTTGAACATTCGCAGTCGGGCTCCGAAACCACCAGAACCTGGCGCCACAGACCTAGGAAGGCTCGGCGCACGAGCGATGCCCTCTCCAGTGATCTTCACAGTATCGGGATGGTGGAGTTGCCTCGGCGCTCGGGCTCTAGCCCAAAGATGGACGCCCTTCGCAATGCACGATCGACAGACAAGGCACCTATGTCTGCGTACCGCCATTGATGTATGCTCGAAATCCCCGCCCTCTTCCCCGGAAGCACACCGACGCGCTTGGGATCCCCCACCACCTAGAGGTCTCCTGGTTTCTAAAGACTAACCGGGGGATATTTGCATGCAACATGACCTTTGTGTTCAGCACAGATCTCCAATTAAATGCCTACCTGATGCAAGCAACCCATCTTTCCGAATAGGCTTCAACGCCTCCAAACATGACAATAGAGGGTTTGGTTGCTTTACCGGAGTCCCCACATGCTGCCATGGTGGCGCTCTTGCATTTTGCAATAGCGCGGGCAAAGACCTTGCGAAGCCTCGACTTTTGGTCTGAATTTCAAGGGTTTAAAGTACTGCCATGTGTCTGGTACTTATCCATTGTCCACAATATTTTGGAAGTACATATCAAATGTGTAGGTAGTGCCTTGGATCAGCTCATAAGGAAAATTAAGAAGTTTGTGATGCAGGTATAGCTTCTTAAACAAATAGTTTCATTTATTTATGGATGGAAGAAGTGGTTATTTTCGAAATAACACTTGCAGACTGATGCAGGTACGGCACCATCCGATAATCTCAGTTTACGGAGTGCTACCTACAAAGAACTGCGTAGCGCTGATCCTAACACCAAATGCTGCAGTATATATAGGGAGGCAGCCGCGGCGGCGAGGTATTGTGTGGGGATGAGAATCACATGGGTATGCAACATTGATGCACAAAAATACTTTCTCCATCCCATGTTAAATACCCTTTTTTGAACAAAAATGGCTACGATAATTACAAAGACGGGCTCGGAATTACAAGAGGCGTTCAGAATCGGAAATAATGGGTTTCGAAAGCCTTAAGTATTAGTATTCAAGAAAATGGATTAGTCCCACCTCCGCTGGAGGACCCTCAAAATTGACCAAAATTCTTCCCCAGAAAGTGCATTTTGATTCCGCGTGTGCTGAAGACACCCAAGGCACTGGGTCGCTCCCACGCCAGGTGTGCCAAAGAGAGGTCGTCGCCGCCTTTGCGGCAAAGGACAACGTTCCTCGCATGAAACCGCAACTGCTGCCAACACACGCTCGACCGCGTTTGGGCCCGAATCGCAGAAGGCCGTCGTCCCAGCATCAACAATTTTTAAAATTTCCGCATGCAAGATTCCTTGTTTGCAACAGCCAACGCTCTTTCATCCGGCCGGGAAAATCAGAACTTCACAGCCATCTCATTCCAATTCCCACATCTCGTTGAATGGCTATTCAATCTACCGCTTATAGACGACGTCGTCTACAGACCTTCGTGTCGGCGCTCGTGCACAAGGAGGGTAAGCGCCCCAAAACTCATAAACAAGCCCCACATACTACCTCATTTCCAAAAGTCGTGCCCATTATCCAATTTTCTATAGCTTTGAAAGGTCAACTTACTTAGCCAATTTCTCGCCAGATTCGGATTCCCCGGTCTATTTGGAGTTGATGTGGATCTTGTTTACATTCGCCACCAACCCCTAGCAAGACATACACAACCTTATCAAAAGCGTCCCTTCCGAATTGTGGCAGGGCTCCAATTCCCGCATTTTTGTGCTCGCCTCATCAAGCTGTGTCCCATTCCAACATATTTTCCCCCAATTCTTCAAGAACATTGCTGCAGACAACAAGTGAGCATCACTACAGCCTTTCAAGAGTCTCGTCATCTCCGCTTTCACAATATTTGCGAACTATCCCTTCTACTATGCGAATCTTGTTTCAAGAGTTCTCGATTTCAAATATTGAGCATGCTGGCAGCAATTTATCCCACGTTTTTGGTACCATCCCCATGCACGGATTTCCATACCCTTGCACATCTACCAATTTGATATTCCTGCCCAAAACAGACTCTCTGTCGGCCTTTGCCCTCAACGGTCGCATAATACCTGTCAACGCCCTTGAGCTCTGCACCAAAAACCAACTTTTCCGTGACGGATTCTATTCAGAATCTAGCCGCATCTACTGTACACAACCGCCAAGTTATGCATCTCTGCTAAGGGCATCCCAGCATGATCTCCCTACATCGAAGGGCAGTACGAGCTTTACATGCCCAGCTTTAAGTCCCAGCGCGAGGGAAAGTGACGTGCGTGCTCCTTTTAACATATCTCGAGGATACCAGGGCCGTATTCCACGCTGAAGAGTTTTATTGATAGCTATTGACATGGCATGTCGAAGTCATTCTGGTAAATTTTGCGAGCTGCACGTTTTGAGCTCTGTTTGGGCGATTTGAATAACGGACAAGACTTTTGGAATAGAGCTAGTATAAAAACCAACAGATCGTCAATAAGATATATATACATAATAAAACACAAAAAAAATAAACCGAGATGAGCGATTCAAAAATCCCCATTGGTCCCATCTTGTGAAAAGGAATGGAGACTGATGCTCACCTGGCGAGCGAGACGTGAGGCATGTGTCAGGCAGGTAGGGCTCCAGTGGCGGTGTGTGTATATGCGCGTCTGTGCAGCCGTTCGTTGCGCCTGTTGGTGTGTAGGCACCATGCTCCCCACCGGCACACTTGCAAGCATGCAGCATTTCTTCACCGGTCGAACTGAGCGGCGAGCGCGAAAATCGTGACGACAGAATCGCAACAAAACACGGCACACGTCGACAGCGATTGGTGGCGCGAAGCGTGCTTACGGTTCTGCCCCTTACCGCCCATGGGTCAGATTGACCTGGGGGGGGCCTCGAACGGGAACGCAAACGCAACGGCGGTGTCGTAGCGGACACAGCATGCATTGAAAGAGATTGGAGGCGCGACGTGTACTTACGGGTCTGACCCTTACCGCTCATGGGTCAGGTTGCCGTGGTGAATCGATTTTCCAGCGCAGTTCATATCCATCATCTTCAAATAAAAAAGGGGAAATGACGAAAGGGGGTCCTCTGTGACAAAAGGGGATCTTCTGCGGGGGGTCATTTGACAAAAGGGGTTCCTCTGACCGGCCCCTTTACATTAGACGCGTTGCCAGGTCGGCACTAGACAGGCGCCCCTTGGTCAAATGCATCCCCGCGGAAGATCCCCCTTTGTCAATTTCCCTGTTGTGAGCGTTGTAGTGTTTTCTGGGGTCTTCGCCATACGACTACCCCGCTCCCACGCCTCCGATTGCTGCGTGCTCTTTCCGGCAGCTCGGGTCGCTGCTTGGTCTCCCCGGCAGCCCCGATCGCCGCGACTCTCCTTCACAACCCGATCGCCGTGGCGCTCTCCAGAGGGGCCGCCCCTAGCAGGACCGTGGTCCGGTCTGGCGCCAGACCTAAGCTGGCACGGCGCCGGTCTTGTGCCGGTCTGGTGCCGGTCTGGCAAGGCGCTTAATATACAGGGGCCGGTCAGAGGACCCCCTTTCTTCAAATGCACCCCCGCAGAGGCCCCCCTTTTGTCACATAGGACCCCCTTTTGTCATTCTAACCAAAGGAAATTATCAAATTATCAAAATCACCAAAAGAATTCCGTTTCAGCGAACCTGCATAGTTCCTTGATTATACATTTCTCCAGGCCATTCGCGGTCCACCGAAACGTCGGGGGCGGAGGAACACCGCAAAGTATCTATCCCAGGGCCCTCCGCGATCACCTGTACATACATACCATTCTGTACATCAAAGAACCTTTTAGGTCGACAATGAGGCAGCGCTGTCACTGAAACGCTCCCAAGCAGGATTCCGCAGCTCCCGGCTGGCCAAGTTTGTGTACCAGCGTGTAGATCAAAATTCTTTGGTGTCCTTCTACTTTATTTGGACCTTCCATGGGCCACGCTAACAAAGCAACTGGGGCCTAAACGACCATGCCAATGGGTGCACCCTTACTGTTCATAAAGCTCAACGGTGACCACAGTATTTAAGAAAATATTGTACTATAGTATTGCTGCCGTATTACTGTCATTCTGTTTTCGTCGTGTCTGCTGCATTGGATCAGTTAAATCATTTATTTTATTTTCATACGCAAATAATGGAATACTGCGTAGGACAGCAAATAGCACTCTGCTGGGGGAAGAGTAACAAGGACTACCACTCCATTGGAAATAACCCGTGGCAATTCTTTTGTCGATAATAGGCCCTAAGATTGGGTTTCGGCCGCGGGCCCCTTGGATCCGGAGTGACCCACGCCGTGAGGCACTTGAATGCCCACAGCAGAGGTCTTCGATAGTTTTTTCCATACGCTTTCCGTATGTCTTCGATATGTCATTGATCTTCCTTCGACGTGTGCTCGGCGACCAGGGTCATCCTTTAAATGGCAGCCCCGCGAGCGGACCATTGTGAGCGGAGGGAAGGCAGCGGATAGCAGGCGGGGCGTTGGCGGGCTGTGGCTAGCGGGGCCGCCTATTGGCGGCCTTTAGAGCTGGTCGCGCCTGGTGCGGCCAGTGGTGAGAATCGGGGAGACGCGGTGTCGTATGCCCGGTGGTGGGTGTGTGCGCAGTTGGGAGTGGAAGCGTTGCCTCGGCCGAAGCCGAGCCGCCGGCGGTGGGCCCAGAGGACCGGCGGTTTGTGGAAGTTGAAGCGTGTGGAGTCGTCGAGTCGTCACAAAGGTCGTCGGAAGCTGCTGGACTCCTTCGAACTCGCTGTGTGTGAAACGGGAAGGCGGAAAACGAACACAAGACGGTTTGCCGCAAAGTGCAGCTGCGTGGGCGCTGCTCCCAACGTCGTAACCGGCGCCAAAAATCGAGCCCAAAGCGAATCCGCGCTGGAAACTGGTCAGAACTCAGGGACTACCGTCTTTCGCTGTCGCTCGGACGGTAACCTGGTCGAGCGCCCCGAAGCCTCACGGCTCCAAGGCTGTAGAGGCCCTCAGACCTCGGAGACGGCCCAGAGCTCTCGAAAGGCTCCAAGCCAAACGGCCCACAGCCCTGACGGGGCTGGAAGCCACGACGCCCTAGAGGCCACGACGCCCTAGAGGCCACGCGCCCAAAGGGCTGCAAGCCTCAAAGGCACCAAAGAAGAGAGAGAGAGAGAGAGAGAGAGAGAGTGAGAGAGAAGACAAGAGGTTAAAGTGCTGCTCCGAACGGTGGGAGAGGAGGAAACCGCTGCACGCTCCCGCTTAAGTCTCCCCGAAGTGTCACTCAAACGGTTCAGAACCAAATGTCATCATTCAGCTGTAAATCAAGTGTTCATTCCGCATTTTCTATAGTTCAGAACCCAATTTAATCAGTGTCAGTTCCCAGACATCTGGAAATTCGGTAGGCGTTGATGCAATGTTGATGGGGCTTGAGGCAACGGGGTCATTGAAGCAATGACTAGCAATGTTGAGGCAAGGCCTATTGAGCAACGGCTCACAGATGCCGGCGTTCGTCAACGACGCGGCAAGGTGTCTTTCGGCAACATTGCGGCAATGTTGCTGGCCCACTACCACCCATCAACGTTGCTACAACGTTGAAGCAGTGGCCCAGCATGTCAACGTCACATCAGGACTGATTGATGCATTTGCGGCCAATGTTGCATCAATACCGCCGTGCATCAATACTGCAACAAAGCTGATTGCACAAAGGTTCCGCAACGCACCACAACACGTCAGTTGCCAGCAACGTTGACAGACGCCTGTTTCGAATGCGCTGTTTCAATACCAAGAACGCCAAGGCGCGCACGGACCCAGCAACAACGCGGGTGGACGACAACCGCGGACACAGGAGGTGGCGCGCAACGAGGTAAACCGCACTGACCTCGACCGACACACGCGTGCGAGGCCTGCATCCTTTCTTTGATCGCGACGCCCAAGCCGAAACCGAGTTCACCTCGGGACGCTCGTGTTCAAGGCTTTCTGAAATGGATCCGCGACGTGCCCATGTGGGACTTTCAGTGGGAATAGGCCAGCGGCAGGGGTAGCGCTGCTCAGCCACTCATGATCGTTGCCCGGGAGCAGCACGGGACGCTGGCGC
Source organism: Ostreobium quekettii (assembly GCA_905146915.1). NCBI lineage: Eukaryota > Viridiplantae > Chlorophyta > Ulvophyceae > Bryopsidales > Ostreobiaceae > Ostreobium > Ostreobium quekettii. The sequence goes on along the minus strand of CAJHUC010000899.1, from coordinate 416 downwards.
TCCAGGCATTCCGAAATGAATCCGTGACGTGTCACGTGGAATTCCGGCGTGAACGTGTCAGGGGTAGCGCTGTTCGCCACTCACGCTCGTTGCCCGGGAGCAGCACGGGACGCTGCCGCTCCGGGCTTTGCGAAATGGATCCGTGACGTGCCATGTGGGAATTCCGGTGTGAACGGGGCAGGGGCCGGAGTTGCGTTGCTGGGCCACTCACGATAGTTGGCCATCGATGCTGTCGGAGGTGACCTCCTGGTGGCCGGAAGGTTGCCATCTCTGTGAGTCTAAGTGGCCGATAAGCGTCCCGTGTGTTGAAAGGGAGCTTTTCTTTTCTCTTTATGGGGCACCCTCTATGTAGCTGGTGCCTGTTGGGTGCCTCGTTAACCCCAAGAGAGCCTTCACCCAAACTGCCAGCATGCACA
>CAJHUC010000898.1:0-111738 GCA_905146915.1 Ostreobium quekettii | reverse complement strand
GCCAAATAACACGTGTTCAAACGTGTACAAAGTTTACGGGTTTGTGTTATTTTTGTGTTCTTAGCGTGTAAAACTATGATGAAATGTGTTTTGTGTGTGTTCGGAAAAGTGTTATTTGGCCCTTTTTTTCCTAGTGGATATGTTTATTTGATGAACATTGCTTAAATGCTTTGATGAATCGCACAATTGTTCAACAAGTAGGGGGCAAAACGTCACTTGTACTCGCAGTGCAGCTCCTTTACTTGCCTTGGCCTTCAGAACCGTTGCCAGTATGTATTCCGGAAGGGTTGTGCGGGCGCCGCGTGCCATCTGCACCGAAACAACAAAATTTGAATTTATAAAAGAATCTATTTATAAATAAATCAAAATAAAAATAACGAACATGTCGTCGAGCAATTTCGCCGGGCAGGCAGCATTTAGCTTGACGCAGGAACGTACATAGCGCATCTGTATCGTTAGCAAGGTGCCGCTGGCGCATCGCACACTTAGAAGGGGCCAATCCGCATAATCACAAATCCGGTGCTTGATTCATTTTCGCCGTGTCGAATTGCTCAGAAAGGCATCTGTCACGGCATGTGTTCCAAATCAATACTTATCGGTTCTACTACCCACGTGTTGGTCAGAAGGTACAACAATATTTAGAGTTTTTTTTTGTTGAATTCGACAATAACTCAAAGCACTTATTAGAATATCAATGGGGGAAGAGTCACCCATCTACATCATGGTATTGAGGACTCGTAACAAAACCAACGTGTGCTGGCGGGGGTACATCGTACATAGCGCGAGATACACTCATGTAATTACCTAATCTGGTTTCGTTTTCACATATGTCATACTCAGTATCATTTACGATAAAACTTACAATTATCGCCACAATGGATATATTGCATCCGACGATAACCGCTATCGTCGTGTGCAATCTATCCATTATAGATGTATCGTTGCGGTCACTATTATTACGATACATCGATACAGTATCAAAGTACTGTAAAATATTAAACCCTTCCGCACAGTAACGTAACCCTGGTCTTATTTGTGGAGAAAATAATATAAATAGTAACGCAAATTTCGGCCTTTCTGTGCGGAGCAACGTAGAGAAAAAGAAATAACGCTGTGAAATGCAAAATGCGGGGCAAAAAGCGTAACGGTGAAATTTCTGACGCGGAAGGGTTTAATATTTCAAGGTACCATTGCGATCCTTGTGACGGATGCATCCACAACGATCGTGCACAACGTTTTGGGGCGCCGTACCAGGAAAAACATCAGCGCCGGTAGAACTGCTTCCAGGTAAAACAGTATCGACGGTCCTCTCGATGCAGCTTTCGCCTCCTAATCATACGGAATTACGCACAAAATAAATTCAGACGCATGACACAGGAAATCCAACATCACCAATGCTGTTCACATCTTTCGGCATCACATCAACATTCAACATGCTCACAATGACTGCCACGAAGCATCCCGGGCGTCATGCCTGCGAGAATTGCATTACGTCAAAGCAAAGCCAGAACATTTTTAATCCCGCACTGGCGTGCAACCGCACCAAAAAGGCGTAACATCAACATGGATGTCACGTTAGCGCTACACGATTTAGACTGCTGAAACTCGGTTAAGGCCATCAGTACATTATTTACTCCCTTCGAACACATTTAATGCACTGTGCCTGAATCACATGAAAGAAATGCATTTCTTTTTGTTTAGTGTCGTTGTCGTGATCTGCACACGTTTTGACTTACGCACGGACAGCGACTGCGCAAAATGAGGAATTTCGGGCCAACGATGATTCTGCCACAAAAATGATAGGGTCTTTGGTGCCACAGTAAGAAGTGGTCATCAAATGTACTACTGTTGCTTAAGGGTGTCCGCCACTGTGCTCCATGTAATTCTCGATCTTCTCACTCACTTCTGTTGTCGGATATGAAGATTTTATCAAGTGGCAAAATGATGGTGGATGTGAATACGAGCGAAATTAGCTGCTATCAAGCAATCAAAGAGCTCCAAATACCTAGCCTTCCATTTGAATTTTCGTTTGATTCAGCCACCCTTTCATTGACCCGTGATCACTAGTTTGACAAAGTTTCACTGAAAAATGACGTTTAATTATGAGCAAGTGAGGCAAAAATTTCATAGAAAGCAGCCAAAATGACATGGATGAAATAATAATCTGTCAAATTTTGCGTTGGAATTCCACTTACAGAACATTATCTTTGTTAGGGAAGCGATAATGCCTCTTCTTAGAAGCCTTTCTTTCCTTGGGACCACAGGATTTATGTAGACCCAATGGGATCCACACAACACATCTGCGCAAAGCATGTAGACAGCGCAAGCTGCCAGAATTGTCAGATCCCACACTTTTTGTGCATAGCAGTGACCACCAATGGCCATCAGACAGACATTTGGGGGTCAACAGCACCTCATAGGCGACTCACCTCGAAGTATGTTTTCCCCTCTATGATGGCATCGATCCAATCGCGCATATCAGAGACCCGCGTGTAAGCGCCACCTCTCCCCCTGGCGCATGCGGCAGGGCCAAAAGATACGATTCCAAGGATGAGGTCAATGTGAGGGTTCCCCTTGGACAGGTTGCCGCTCAGCGGATTGTCTGCTATGAAGAGGGGGCCGCCGGAGTCACCTGCGCACATCATTGTTGCCGTTAGGGCCTATAGCTAGCGCAAACGTTGCCTGGGGTGCTGAAACCTTGCAATACCACTCAACCATGTGTCAATTGTGGACATTTCGTACATTTTTGATCGTTTTGTTTGTCCATTTTACCAATTCAGGCACAAGAAACGCAATGCGCATATCACCTGGACGTGACCGTTGAAGTCCTAAGGCATGGGTCATGTTCAGATCACAGTGTGTAGCTTCCAAACCAGTTTCCTTGGAACTTAAATTTGATAGTCCTCCAGAAAAGGAAGGGCTTTGAATGCCGAATTCAGCACTATCCATACTGACATGGCGGGAATGACAATGAATGAATGATAATACGATAAAAACAGAATGGATATTTTACGTAAAGAGCATGTATGAGCCTTCATAAAAATAATCCTAAGAACGCGTAATCATGTCGTGAACATATATGAAAGGAAATACAAGATAATGTACCGAATGAGAATGACGCACAAGACAAGCCACATGTATGTGATGCAGGAACACATTGTACACAACTCCTATTGGCTCTGGGGACTCGAAGGATTACCTTGGCAGGTGTCCTCATAGGTGGAATAGGCGCAGATCAGATGCGCTCCCAACGCCCAACGCTCCAAACCAGGGCAATAAGGATTCTCGACGATCTGCAGCGAACTGGCCATGCGCAGCGTATCGTAGACTTCACGGTATCCGCCGTGCCCGATGTCCCACCCCAGGGCGCCGACATATGTGCCTCCAGGGTGCTGGGTGCCTTTCTCGGAGAGGGTGGGCGTAGGAACGCCTTGGACGTCCCAAGGCAGCTTTAAGAGCGCACAGTCATATCCGCGCCTCACGTCCTTGCTCCATTTTGGGTGCACGAATGTGGCCAGCGCGCGCATGACCTGCGAGCAAGGCAAAATGTTTGCGATGGATCCATTCTGAACTCAGAGTCAACTCTCATTTCAGGAATGCAGTACGAGGCGCAGTATATTACATTACTTATTTGTACCGCATTTTGTTAAAGGACTTCATTGGCCTGTGTTGGCGTTGACAAAACGTCCTTCTTAAGAAGCCGAGATATATGCAGCATTGAAATGTTCGATCACACATCTTACACTTTTTGTACATTGTACAGCGTGCACATTCATTGTTGCGAACAATCTGCTCAGCAGTGTTGTCATATTGGGAACATCTGCTAAAGATTGCAACACATAATTCAAATAACCGTGTGCTGCAACGTCGACAACACAGCTCTGGCGGTGTCGGCAACCACAGCGGTTCAGAATTGCGCCAAGCACTGCCTTCGACATTGAAAACAGCAATGCCAAAGATGGGCATGGATTTTTGCAGATTGTACATTAATGTGCATGGCGCAGAGGCGTTGTCATGTTTGGCGCTGAATGTCCTATTGCTGTATGGCATGAACTCGTGACTTTATTCAACCTGACCACCAACAACAACACACGCACTCATACACACGCACTTGCGCACTTGTGGCGGCACAGAAATCTGCTCAAGAGGAGAAGTGCACAAAGAATAGGCGACCCGAAATTCACACAATGTATCAAATACACACCCGCAGCCTTGGCAGGGAACTCCACGCCTTTTTGCAAGCTTTTGATCGTACGTATTTTATGTTGTTATTATTACATTTTTTATAGTTTGTATTTTGCAAATATCTAATATTGAACCGCTTTTTTCTCGGCAAAGTCACCGCACCATTGCCCCGTCGCTGCCCAATTAATTTGCAACGCCATGTGTCCGCTGCGTCCATGTCAAAAGCAAGCTGCGGCCAGAACGTTTCTTAACAACGAATGCACTGGGCCATCTGGCATGTCCAGCGGGGACTCACCCTGGGGAACCCCAGCTCCTCCTCCGCATCATTCAACCTGTACGGGCCGATGTGGACAATGGCGTTCTTCCCGATGTCGTCGACGCAGTGGGCGGCCGTCAGCACAAACCGCCGGCTCACCAGTATCCCAACGCATCGGTGATGTCTGGCAACGTTCTTGATGGACACGATCCAAGGGAACCTCCCCTCCGGGGCCTCATCAACAGCCTGACAGAAAGGTTCCCAAGTAACCGTCGGAAAAAGTGCGGCAAATGTGTGGCACAAATATGGCCTGGCGCCCATATTTCGGCTGTCACAGTGGGCTATGTCCCAGCCTTGCATTGCACTTGGCTTCAAAGACAAAATTGGGACTTTGCACTCGGCGGGGATGCCACACATATGCAGCAAAGCATCTGAAATTGCCGTTGATTGATCTTTTCGTTCTCGTCACACGTCTGTTACACAGTACATGCACTGCCCCATTCCACGTTTCGCCTTTGAATGACATGGCGAGCATTTGGTATCATTGAACAGATCCATTTACTGTGTGTTGCTGTTGTTGCTAATTTCACCATTCTAGCTTTTGTGGCAACAAAATTACAGCAACTTCAGTGCGCCGCTAGGCGCTCACAGTCTAGTCGTCAACATGGTGGCAGCTATTCTGTTCTTAGTTTATTGCTGCTATTACTTTTATCACCGTTATTTTAACCTGGGGTGCACCCCCTTAGCTCACCGCAATTCTGCTGGTAACTTGTGAAGCATGACCCACATCTGCGGCACCCCACAAGAAGGTCAATTGCCATTGGCAGCAACGCAGGAACACAACAGAAACACTGCAGAAGAAGTCGCGCGGACATCGCATGTGGCCACCGCCAGAGGCCGCGCAGCATGTAAGTCCACTCCACATCGACGCTGCGGACTCCTTCGCCGAAACCTTAAAGCCCGTTGGGAGGTCGCACTCGAAGTGCAGGCCACGAATGTACACAAGGGCTCGCCACTTTCGGCAAAAAGCCACGACTTCCGCGATGCGCCATGTTACTAATTGGCCACCTCCGATCTACGTGCGCCGACGTGGGTACCACTTTCGGCTACGTGTGACATCGCCCGGCCCCGCCAGGGCGCCCAGCAAACAGGCACCCCGCCAGCAAAGGCTGCTGGGCGAGGTGACACTCTTTAGACCGCGCACCGGCGGTTCCCAGGGGTGGAAGGCTGCCGTGGGCCCTGCACGGCAAAGGGTCCACATCGCTTGAGGGAACGCGGATGACCCTCCAGCTCCATCCCACCCACCTGTGGCCGAGAACTTGAGCACGCCGGCAGCCGCAACGGCGATGGTGAGAGCGGCCAGCAGCCAGCGGCAAGTGGCGGGCATGCCTGCCGTCCCGTTGTGCTGTTGCACCACAGGACACAGCGTCAGCTCAAATCGTGCCTCCCCACGGGGCGAACGTGAGGCGAAGGGGCTAGCAGGGGGGGAGAGGAGAAGATGCGGGCCAAGGTGGGACGGCGCTCGCGCGGATTCTGCTTCCTGGATCATCGAAAGGAATAGAGACGGCCATGAAGCCCCCGAGCCGCACCGGCCATCGAAGGCGATCGAAGCGATCGATGCGCGGCTGAGGCCCCGCGACCCGGAAGGCCGCCCGGACGGTGCTGTCCGGTCGGTGCGGGAGGCGGCACGGGGATCGGCCAAGGACACGCCCCTGGGTCATCGCGTGGGGCCTCGGGGCTTGGGAATCGGGGTTTAGGGGACTAGGAGAGGGGACCAGGAGAGGTGAGCCGAGGGTGGAAAGGTAGGTTGGGGCGGAAGGCCGATGCCGTTGGGCGTGTCCCAGGCGGCGCTGACCTTGATTTCGGTCTGGGGTCCCCACGGCAGGGCCATCCGAGAGGTCACAATCCCCGGGCGGGGGGAGGTCATCCGAACGTCGCGTGCATCACACATGCGCTGGCTGATGGCATCGCGGCGCCCCTAGCCCGGTCGGCCGCAAGGACCTGATGGGCTATTTTGCGCCTCCGCGGAATGTACGTTCGCGGAGTCTGGGAGCACTGCTGGGGGATGCCTCGACAAAGTCGAGCGGGGTGGCAAGAACGCACCTCTCTGGTTGAGCGTGTGCTCAGAGGCGAAGGGGATTGTGGCGGTCGATCCCGGGAGGCTTGGAAAAGGGGAGGGGGACGGTGGGGGGCCGTCCGCGTTGCTCGACCACGGGGCAAAAGGTTGCGGAAGCACCTTCCGAGCGGGAGTATGTGCAGCAAGCTCAGGCGTTGGAAAGGGGCCCAGGGTGAGCCCTCAAGGTCCATCAGAAGTGGGGACGACGTTTGAGTCAGCGCTGAGGGTGATGAGTCGTCGCTGAGAGTGCGCGTACATGCCGCGAATATACGACAGATGCCAGACCAACCCTGGGTCGGCGTCCGACCCCTTTCGGGGGTGATCGTGACAAGATATTTCGTGAACAAAACAGAATAGTGTGAAGGTGCCGTGGTTGCGTTGGTGCGCGAATGGATTGGGAACGCATGGCATGCCACGCTGTCTGGCAACGTTTGGAGCCCTTTGCACACATGCAAAATTTTGCATTTTACATTTTAGCTTTTAAAAGCTATTGGCTGCAAGACGTATGGCAAATGCAGCACAAAGAGGACGAGCATCGTGTTGTTGTACCTAAGTATGGTAGGACGCAAACATTCATTTGAAATTTAGAACTGCGCCCGCAGAATGCAATGCAAACGCGCCTTGGACGCTCAGTGTTTGGATGCATCAGGCCCCCGTTTCAGGCTGTGACAGGTCGGCGAAGTCGCTTCCACCGTGATGGGACATCCGCCAGGGGTGGGGGTGCAAGAACAAGTTGCAAAGTATTCTCGTGTTGTCACTGGCATTATCAGGGGATTCACTGGGATGGCATGGCAGGTCGGTGCTGTCTAGCAGCAGTTGAATGTACATGCAGGTCAGAAATGGGGGAATTCGATATGAAAAGGTAAAGGTGGATCCAACTGCAGTCAGCATACTCAGGCTTGGTTTTTACGCCGTAAAAACTGATCGTATTTACGTTTTTATGCGTAAAAACATTTTTTACGTTTTTACGCATAAAAATGCGTAAAAATACGTAAATACAACGTAAAAACTGCCTGGTGTACATAAGGACAGTACATATAGATTTACAGAGCCCGGAGAGTGGCAGCCAGACGCCTTGGAAGAGGCAGAAAACGAAATCTTGCTAAACGTCATTATCGCCCTTGCCACAGGCGAGGTGGACATTGTGCTCAGGTTAATGGAGATGGCAGAGGACTGATCATTGTATGCAACTTTCATCGTGTAAACTACGTGTGCCAGGGAGCCGTAAAAATGTAAAAATAGCCGCAAAAATAGGACTTTTTGCAAATTTACGTTTTTACGCCTAAAGACGTAAAAGTAAAAACGTAAACGTAAATGTAAAAACCAAGCCTGAGCATACTTGCGCAACTTGGGACACTCGCTATTCAACATAGCATATTGGAAATACGGTGCTGTGCTGTGACAGCAATAAGCAAAAGGCAAAGGGCCAGTGGATTCCTGCACGTGTCCGTCAGAAGGTGGCAAACATGATTACCAACCATTGCAAGCAGTTTCATGAAACGTCCCTTAGTACTGCTCAACTGAAGCGCATGAAAATATGCGATTTTTTGCTCGGCGACGTCGTTGCCCTTGCTGAGGGCGAGGTGTGCGCTGTGTTGCCGTTGCTGTAGAGAGTGAAGGATTGATCGTTTATTGGGACATTATTGTGTAATATGGGCGGGTCGATGAGCCGCAAATACGCGTTGATATGGCCACAAAATGGCAGATTCTCTATTTACGAGTTTATATGCGCCAGAAAGTGAATGTAAAAATGGAGCCCTGTACGTGAATAACAAGCCTGATGCTATTCAATGTCCTGATCGCCTGTTGCATGACTGCGATGTGAAAATTCCCACACGATATGCGCTCCTTGCCATGTTATCCTCAGCATATTGTATCGCCACGATCTTTCCACACAAAGGACGGAGGTTACCGGGGAGTCACAAACGAGTCTGACATTGGGGCAGGCTGCACACACAGCACTAAGGCAGGCAGTACGCCACACTTGGAGATGGGCACAACTGCTGCCAGGGAGTCGCAAACGAGTCCGACATACGTCCCAATACCCCAATGCATTGGGGCAGGCGGTACACAGAAATGAGGCGGGCAGTACGCCACACTTCTGAGGGAAGCTCGACTGCTGCCGGGGAGTCGCAAACCAGTCCAACATTGAGGCCAGCGGTGTGCACACGGAAATGAGGGGCTGTACGCCACATTTTTGAGGGCCACACAGCTACAGCGAAGCCAGTGGTCAGAGGAGCCTTGGCGAGCCGAGGGAAGCCCTCCCTCGGCTTGCCGTTTCCCGGGGAGGTTCCAAACTCCAACCGCTCCAAGGGGAGCGGTGATCCTGGCGGACCATCCCCTCGGGCGAGATGTGGCGACAGGTGGGGAATCCCGGCCACACACCAGACAGCAAGGATGCTGAGGAACAGCCAACACAACTGGCGCACATCCCATGAGCAGGCGAGGACGGGAGCAAGCCCGTCGTTGGGCGGCACCATGGGAGCCCTGTCGACGGTGTCTCGTTGGCGTTTGGAGAGGCCGGTGTGGCGTATCATGCGGCACGGCAAGTTGCAACACACACGTTACAGGCGGCGATCAAGCTGATCCATTTCCGGCAAGGCAACTTTCGGTTGCACAAGGGGTGGCGCTGCGCCACAGCGTCAAACGAGCGCAGAGGAGGACAGGAAGGGACAAGCCTGGTACCAGGCTACCGGTGGCGGAAGGGGACCACTCCGATCCAGACGACGGCTGCGTTGCTTTGGTGCTTGGCGTCGCGGCGCAGCATTTGGCACGGCAGGTTTGGATACACACGCATTTTCCGGGGCGCGAACCGCCGCCATCTGGACCATGCAAATGCCAGTGACGCAAGGGGCCGGTGCTCCGCTGCAGCGTCTGCAGAGCAGACCTGAGTACGGTCTTCAGGGCTTTGGTGTGCAGTCCACAGTCGGGCAGCAGTTCTCCAACTGGAGACGAAAGGACTTGCATGCGTCGCCGCCCCCTCGTCCTTTTCCTTCCAGGATGCTCAGAAGATGTCTTCCCGCGGTCAGTCTCTCCGAGCATTGGCGACCCACGACGCTGCAGATAAACAACTTGAAGGCAAGCTTGGCGAGGTGGCGAGAACTTGTGCCGTTGCAGCGTTGAGGATCGCAACTTCTGCCACTTTGTAAAGATGGTGCCTACTGCCGGTCGCAGCCACAGGCCTGTCGGCTTCACCAATTTCCGTGGCTCACTAGCAAGTGTTTCAATCGTTGACGTCAGCAAATTGTTGGACGCGTTGGACGAGTTAAACACACGTTGGATGCCATTACCACTCCTATGTTCAGAGGTGAGCTGTAGATACTTCCGGTATCGCTCAAAGTTGACTCTCTGGGGAGCCTGAAAGATCCCGAATATTACTGCCGTACTGTTGACTGACGAACTCTTGTCAATGAGTGCATCAACAACATCACGGTAGAAAAGGTTGAGGGAAAATGCCACCTGTTCCTTTGCATCCTCGCAATACAGTTTGTGTGCCTCAATTCCATAACCCAATGGATTGGCTCACAAATTTGGAAATCGCATCCGCTTGTGATTTTCCTCACGACCGGAACAAAGATGAGTTGATGCAGAGATGCATACACCATGATTAATGTGAATGAAAGTTGCCACCCATCCCCAGTACCATTCGCTGAACAATCCAGAAAAGCAACAAACGGATGGTGCCATGTATTTGTGCTTGAAGCACACCAGATTGGAGATATTTTTTTCGGGCGCAGTCCAACTCTTAAACACACCTCAGGGAGTTGCAAGTTGTGATTTCGAAAGTCTCGATTGCCGAATGATGTTGCAGAACCCATGCAACGAGCCCCTGCGTCTTTGCACAACGGCGTCCGGAGCACGCCCTCTTGAGCATAAAGATTCTTTCACGACACAATCCACAGATCGCTAAACACCCATGCCACTGTGAAGGGTCCGTTTTAAAGCCAACTGAATCAAATGCTGGAACGCCCACTGTCGGCTCACCAACCTTGCACGGCCATTGTAAGTGGTCACCACGCTTGGGCCTGTATTGGATTTCCCAGTACCTTGTTGTCATGTCAATGTTTGTTCATGTGGCGTTTCCAAATTATATTTAACTTTGACGAATTGCTCGGCGGAAGATCATCTCAACTATGTGCCGTAAGACTTGAGCCGCGCTTGTCGTCATGCCAGTTTTTGTTCATGTGACCATTCCAAATTGCAAATTTAACCATGACTAATTGCAAGGAATGTGCTCATCGCGGGTCCACGAGTCTGGTGGCTGCATGGAGGTCCACGGCACAACCTGAAAATTTCGATCGCTGACGGCGACTCACAATGGAACATCGCAGACAATTGTCACCCCAAGACCCACACAAATGGAGAAACTTCCAGAATCCCTCAAAGTAGAATCTGAGGAAACCAAAGTGGAAATTTAGGATCATTTATTGACGGGCGAAGGCTCTTCAGGTAGTAATGAAGGGCTTCACAGTAAAATGGCATGAAGTACAGAAATACAAAATATTCTGCAAGACCAAAACATCTTTGCATACAAGTACCAAGTATCTCCAATCTACTGTGCTAGGTTAAAGACTGCAGATATTTGATGAAGCCGCCGCTCAACATTCAACCACAACTCTGATTAACTGCAAGCAAACAGCGATTGACAACGTCCCAGTTGCCGAACAGTGTTAAATAACCCATCCAAGCCGCCCCTGCACCTTTGCACAGCAGCGCCAACAGAACATCCGCCTGAGCAAGAACTTTCTCCCATGACGGAGTCCATCACTAAACGCCCGCACACCGGTAAATGGTCCATTTGACCGCCGACGTCAGTCACACCCTTGACCGCCCATCGCCCCCTCTCCAGCCTTGCGCGGCTACTTACAAATGGTCACCAATCTTTGTCAAAACATTCCCACAGCCCTTTCCCATCCACGACTCCCAAGTCAACTAGGCTTTCGAAACATGGCAATCTGAAGGGTTCCATCTATAAATTTCGCCATCTACACCTGCATGCACTATGCTTCGACTTCTGCACCATCACACGTCAGCCATCAATGCAATGCCACCCTACACAATCTAAATTCCAGCCCTCTAGTACACGCCATTCTATTCAAGCAGACACAGCTGTGAAAAGTGAGAGAATCCTTTTACCAGGATGTTCTTGGGAACTGCAAAACCCCACCAGATTCCCACCAGGACGAGCGCACAAACCGTGTCCAGCAGCCTGACGCCAGCTCCGTGCAACAAAAGCACCATCCAACCCCCCTTGAACCAGACACTACTGGCAGCAGCAATGCACACTAGTGTGGAGCGAGGAGCAATACTGCTCCTCGCCTAGCACTGCCCACCCCCGCACGCACACCACAGTGCGGCGCTCCACATGAATTCGCCTTCGATGCGCATCGATTCACTTTCGATTAGAATAGGCTGACCAATCCCGCACCGGCTCCTTGCTGCTGGTGGCACCATGCTCTCGCCCATGTACCCCTGGCACAACGACTTTGCCCTGCTGCTTGCAGCAATCCAATCCCAAATTTTCACAGTTGCAGTGTGCATCGTTTGGTGACAGCAGCGGCAGCAGCTGCTGCAGCAGCAGCTGTAGCAGCAGCTGCAGCAGCAGCAGCAAAATACACGAAAGCCCCAACGCCGTCCACACCAGGCGCACCACCCACATCACTGTCTCCTCCAACAACATCGAGAATTTCAACACCACCACCACCACACCGACCACAGTCACCACCGGGGCCACAATCACCACCCGTTTGATCACCGCCACCACCGCCACCACCGTCACCATCCAAGACCTGACCGCTGGTGCCCGAACGCCCAACCGCCGCTGCCACCTCAGGAGCCTCAAGTGCACCTTGGAGTTCTTCGTGTCTTGGTGGTGCACCCCAAGGATGCGTCTCCTGGCGTCGTACACAGAGGCATGCATGCTCTCGCTCAGCCCCAGCGCCAGTGGGCTGTCCCTCATTTCCAACACCGATGCCAAACTGTACCTGTAAGAACGATTGTGCAATTATTGTGAATTTCATAGTCAGACGTTATTGTACGGTGTCTTTCTTGCATAACTACTTCTGTGTCTCGTTCCAACCCAGAGGAGGGGGGAGGCGGGGTACCTGGCACAATCGAATGGCTAATTTCCGGCGGCAATTGCAAATTGATGATCGCAATATGTGCTGCACATTGTCTAAGATCGATGTCACTGTATCATCGTACTACAAATCAGCTCATTGTCGGGTCCAAAATTGTCATTTTCGTACTATATTTTTATGTTGTTGAGGAGGCTGAAAATTCATTAGCATCTCACATCAGCAGATAATGCACATCTGAGTGCTCAACAGCCTGATTAAACAGTCCATATTTAATATCAAACGAACATTATAAAGCTTTAAGTTTGTCGCAATCATATTTCCAATGGCACAAATAACATTGAGTCCCTACTTGCACCTATGCCACACTTGAATTTGAAGTGCATTGATAAAGATACGTTGCAAAGAATGGTGTCATGATCATGTCATGGTGTTAGCATCATAATCGGAGTGGTGCCATTCGGACCTAGAGGCCAGCGTATCCGTATTCTCTGCACCAAGGGAAGACTCCCGGATGCAGAGCGCTTTGGCGTAGCACGTCACCGCCGCGCCCACGTTGCCCACTGTCTGGTGTATGTTTCCCATGCTGTTCCAGATCAGGGCCCATTGCAGGTTGTTCTCCCAAATATTCTTGAGGTCGTTGATGGCCGACGACAACAGACACTCTAGCTCCACCAGGTCGATCCTGACTGCCAGGAGCCCTTTGAGCAAGTTGGTTAGGGCAATGAGCATGGATGCGGCGTGGTGGTCTTGGCTGGCGGGGTTGCACTGGCTGCGCACCATTGGCATCCTTTATTTGACAGCATTTAGATGTAATTGATGGAATAAGATGTAATTCAAAGTAACCATGGCCAACAAAGAATTGGTTCTGAGTATGAATCCCACCAGAATGCTGACAATCCATCACTGACAATCCAGACAGCATTTCGAAAATGGAAGCAGTCTTTTCTGGTAAACGTGTTTCTGGAGCCTCTTTCACCAGTCGGACGGTGCATCTGCTCATCAGCTCACGTTCTTAATACCGTTGTTGTTTATTCAGCGCATTAATTCACTTCTGACCTCTGGCTTGCCCACAGGTCTCCAGCAAGGCAGTGTGACAGTTCTTGGCCGTCAGCAGGTATTTCAGTCTTATGAGGGCCGGTCCATGCTCTGCCAGGCTGCTGAGCGCATGACAATGCTCTTTGCCCCACAAATTGCATTGAGATGTAGCAGTATATCTATCTGGAAGCTTGGCCACTGTGGATGTGTTGCACATGCGCAGGATTTTGTTTACTCATGTGGGCATGAGAGTTACATGTGGTAACGCATGAAAACATTGTCACTGGGTGGAGGAACCCACCCCCACCCCACCCCCACCCCACCCTTCCCTCTTCCTCCCTTCCTCCTCCTTGGGCATGGGCGCCAGAGGGCGACCGTGTCATTGAGAAAGTGGAATATTGCCTACATTGTATACAAGTCATACCAACAGTGATTTTTTAATTCTATTATAATACACAAAACCAAACATATCTTACTACCTTTAATACCAAGTAATACATTATTACAGCTGTACTACATCCCATTTTCTATATCATGTGCATGGTGTTAAATGCAAGTCAATCTATGCCAGTATCGTGCTTTTGCACCCTCATCCAAAGACATCAAGTTGGCCTCATCAGAAATGCAACACAATTGTGGTACCATAGCAACCATCAACACAGCAGCATTGCAGTATACTGTGTTTACCATGGCAGTGTAATGATGCTTGCAAAACCGCAGAGAAGCCAAGAAAATGTGCAATCGTGAGTTGTTGCAGTGATGAGGTGGAATGGCAGTGTACATGGTCTTCGCACCTAATGCAGGAGAGGGTAGACAACAAGTCATCCACCATGCTGTAGAGGTGCTGGTCTCTGGCCAAGCAGTATCGCTGAAAATGCACAAAATGAGCAACACATTTATGTTCCGAAATTAACAATTTACTGCTCATGGCTTTTGTTTGATTGCTCATTACTGATGAGTTTTTGCAGACCAATCTGAGTGTCTTCATGTCCATTTGTTTGTTGCAGTTTCACATGCAATGCACACAGCATCTTTGCCCATTGGACAGCAGCTGAAAAGGAACAGTGCAGCTAACACTTTGAAGTTTCTTATGAAAGTGAAGATATCCGGGGAAGGGCAAGTCATGGCACCTGAGCACAAGCAATACACGATTTGATGCCGGCACCTTCATAACCATGGCCGTGTCTCATGTTGCATACCAATCACACACCATGCAGGCACATATAGAAGTAATATATATGTATAGCAATCTTGAGAGCGAATGTCCTGAAATGTGAGCATCACAGCTGTTCCCAACACTACAAAAGACCCTTCCTTCACTTGCCTTGTCAGTGCACCGCTCTTGCAGCTCAAAAAGACGCCTGCAAACATCTGTCATTGTGGGCCTTTTCGCAGGATCCAGATGGCAGCACTCTTTCATCAGTATGTGCATCTCTTCTGGGCAGTCACTCTCAAGAACCATACAGGGCTCCTCTCCATCCAGCTTCTTTTTCATGACGTGCTCCTTGCCTTGCTGACATTGCACTTGCAGTCCGTACAGCTCCTTCCCTGTGATGACCTCGTACATCACCATTCCGAAGCTGTACACATCCGATGCAACAGAAAGTATCTCACCTTTGAAAACCTCTGGCGCCACCCAGAAAAGCGTTCCCTGGGGCCTTCGAGCGGTCTTGCGCCTGGCCATTGTCGCCTCACTTGCGAGCCCAAAGTCGGCTATTTTGACAGCACAAGTTGCAGCATCGCTTCCAAACACCAGGAAATTTGGGCTCTTCACATCGCAGTGGACCAGGGGTGGATCTCTGCTGTGCATATATTCCAGCCTTTCAGCTGCTTGCAGCAAGATGCTCAGCTGCCATGGCCACTTGAGACGGATTTCTCTGCAGAACGTTTTGAGATCCATGTCTGCCAATTCCATCAGCAAACGCCCTGACTTGGTAGTGGCAAGCAATTTAGCAACATGGTTGTCAGTCAGGGATGTCTGGATGAGGACATCTTTGTAAAACTCTGCCATGTTTTCAATATCTGTCGGCCCTCCTTTCTTCACAAACTCCTTCACAGCAACTCGCTTTCCCTCATAGTTACAGGCGTGCACAACACTGAACCCACCTTCACCAACCACCTCTATTTCATGGATCTTGTCGTCATCAATTTCAGGCAAACATTTCATGCGATCCACGTGCTCCTGCCTACTGTCATGCCATTCCTGAGGTATCTCAGCAACTTCCAAGGAATCTACATGTTCCCTTCCAAGAACAAAATGGAGCAATTTCGCCAAGGCATCCCTATCAGCAGCGAATGCTGCTGCAGGCACCTTTGTGTCAATTCTTACTGTGCCCTCCAACTCCCATTCTCGGGCAACCAAAAACAGTGACTCACACACGTGTTCCACAATGTCTCTTGCCTCCACACTCTGATAGAAAGTCTTAATATCAACACGTTCTTCGTGTTTGCGAACTTGCCTGTGCCCTGTCTCCAGTGCAGTCTTAAATGCTATCAGAGAATCTTTGCTTGCCCCTTCGGGTGGGCTTAAACTGTGAGCTTTTTCCAGCTGTCGGCTCAAGAAACCCATCATTTTCTTGTTGTACTTTGCGCTCACCAGGTCGAGCGGAGGCTCTCCAGGAGTTGCTGGTTTCTGTGAAGCACATACACATATAGAGTCACACATCTAAGGACTGCAGTTTTGCTCTTTTGACATTGAACAGGAAGACCAGGAACATTAACAGACAGCCAACATGATTCAATGCAACAGCAACGGTTGATAGGCTGCACGAAGGGCTGCACACAAGATGGCTGACAGGTGGGCCTAATATACATCAATGGCACTTGTTCACTTCCCAATTTAAACACACGCTAGGATCAGCATATAAGAATGCAATGAACAGGAAATCTGTGCATCCGGGACACAGCAGAACAATAAGTACACCACAGCTTCCAGGCACAAGGAATAACAACTCGGGAAAACAGGCAGCAGGGAAAATGACTGTGGAATAGGAAGACGCAGGCCATACCAGCATGGCTGTGCCCCTTGATGCTGCATAACATTGTGAAATTCCTTTTAAGCGATCGCTCACATCCTCCATCGACGAGGGTCTGGCAGCTGGATCAAGGGAGCAGCACTCTGATATGAGCTTCACCAGCGCTTCTGGACAGTCCCTGGGGAGCTTCAAGCGAGTTTTCCCTTTCGCCTTTCTCTGTGACCCCATCGGGTGAGCAGCATCTCTCCTGCGTGACTGGACTTCTGAAACCAGAATGTTTGCAACAACACCAAAGTCGTAGATGTCGTTGAGAAAGCTGTGCGGAGTCCCACACAACATCTCAGGAGCACCATGTGTATCAGCCCCAGCTTCTGCCAACATAATGTTTGCATCTGCACTCCTATTGGTAGAATAGTGAAGAACACAGATTTTCACCTCAATTGGGTTTCCTTTAAACACAATGAACTTCTGAAGCCTAACGTTGCAGTGCACGATTCCCTCATGGTGAACGTCTGCCAGCGCAAGCGCTGCCTTCTGGAGCAGCTCCAGTTTCAACTGCAGGCCCCCAGATTTGTGACGCAAGAACCAAGTCAACATATCAGTTTCACCCTTCTCCATGACCAGCTTCCCTGAACGAGTGATGCCATAGAGACGGACAATTGCAGGAGAGTTGATCCACACCCTGATGGCTGTGTATAATCTGGCAAACGCCACCAAGTCTTGGTGGTCGCCATCGCTCCTCACCACGTTCTTGACCACATATTCCCTCCCCCTCCGTGTGCAAGCAAACACTGTGCCAGAAATACGCTGGCCAAGAACAATTTCTTCATCACCAATGAGCCAACGCAACAGCTGCCGTTCATGTACTATCCTTGCCTGCTTGCATTCTTCAAGAATGCCTTCAGGCAACCCATCAAGAGAGCACTCCTGCAAACCGAGCATGTAGCCAAGACGCCCCTCCAAAGCCCTCCTGTCATCATCAACATCCTTCAGTGGCACTCTGTTCTCAATCTTCAACCCCCATAGGTTAAGTTCTTCTGCAAAGGCAATGAGGGAGAGGCAGATCTTCTGCACAACAGCTTGCACCTCTGTGGCAGTATAGAAGTTGTCAATCTGGAAACTTTTTGTGTGATGACAGACGAGCATCTCCCAGAGGCTGATGGCATGGGCAAGTCTTGCATAACATGCTCTCCTTGCTGTGCCCTCTTCTGCTGCCTTGGCTGTCTCCAGCCGCTCTGAGATGCCCTGAAACGAGTTTAGCTTGTCCATCTGCTCCTGTAGAAATGCAAGGTTCCTGAGGTTGTAACTCCAGCATCCCTGCACAAAGATGGGCAACCAAAAATGCATGTTGCGCACTGCAGTCATTGACGCCACCTTGCAGGCACCAGAATTTCTGACCATTGTCTTCATTGAAGCATACATAGCAGTCAAAGAACAACGAGATCTTCCCTCTGAAAGTCAACCCTTCTCTCAGCCTAAAAGAACTGATGCATGCGATAGTGACCATGCTCAACTGCCTTGCATACATTTTACAACGTTTTGACAAACTAGTGGCCTAACTGGATGTGATGAAGGGAGCACTGTACCATTCTGCACACAAGGTCAATTCAAAGTCATCCACCTTGTTGAAAACCCTTGCCCAAACCTCAAGGCTCATCAGCAGCTCGCCGAGAACCCTCACAGCACAAACAGCAGGCTGCAGATATGGTTGTTCTATCCTAGTGACACTTGCAACATATGCCTCAGCATCCACAATATCCCATGCACCAAAACCTTGAGTGGAGTGTCAGATGATTAACTTCGCATTGAGACAAGTACTCACAACTTGAGAGTGGCGAAGGGCAGTGGCTCCCTTTGGGTAGAAATGTTCGAACAACAGCGCCATCTGGTCATCCACTGTATCAAGGTGACTATCCAGTCATCCCAACAAGACCGGGAACTCCAACCTGCCCAGAACATCAACGCAAGAACTGAATTCAGCTTCCTGAGGAAGATTCCCGTGGAAGACGCAAATCCACTGGCCAGGCGGGGGGTGGACTATGTACAACAGAATGGCAGAAAACAGCACAAGGACTGAATGAAGACACCTTCTCCCTTATGCAAACACGCAATGAAGCAGCCAACGCGGCGAACCCGTAGTGAACCACCTTGTTCGCATGAGCAATTTCTCTGAACTCGATCGCATGACTTGGGATCAGGATGTTTTGCTGAACAGCAATGTTCTTTACACCCCGGGCAAGCTGATCCGGCCCTCCTCCCCAGTCAAACCAGCTTCTGGGCGGAACCCACAGCTTCATCACTTGGTCCGTCGACAGCGGCCCCACATCAAACTCCCGATGCCCTCGAACCCACGTCGTGTCACAGAAGAAGAAGACGCGGATCGCAGTCGCCACTGCTGAAGCAAGAAAGCAGCGGAAGGATGGCCAGATAGAAACAAACTAGCGTCCCTAAGAACTGGTCCTGCTCGTTCATCTCGATAAACCCGAGCCGGTGCAGACAAGCTAGCGCTTCGTACGCGCTCCCATAGCGTCTATGATCGTGGCGCGGCCGCAAGATCCCCCCACAGCCGATTCCGCCTCGAGGTCGCATCGCTGATGCCTTTAAAGGCATCCTGCCAGAGGTCTTGCGCCAGATGCGATCCGCCGGTTCGGCCAAGCCACAGCCCCCCGCACCGCCCAACCCACTCCCGAGGAACACCCACCGTGGGAAAGCGGATCGCCTGGAACCCACCGCGGTACGCAGTGAGAAGGTCGACGCCCTACACCACCCCAGAGGTCTGCCGCTGGGGCTGCAACTTCACCTTCGGGTCCCCGCCACCCAGAGCACGAGGTGATGGACAGCGCTCTCAATTTTGTACCAAATTGACGACTGAGAGAGCCTTTGTAGTGCCGCTTTCTTAATACTTAACTCTTGTTTAATACGTAACTCTCCATTCTAGCAGAAACTGTCCTAGTGCAGGCCAGACTAGTGCAGGCCAGCTAGGAGAGTGCGCGCACACAATTCTGCCATCGCCCAGGCAGGGCAGTGAAGTACACAGTCCGCAGGGAGGGAGTCCGCAGGGAGGGGGCCTGGGCCCATCAGTTCACGCTGTGGCGTGGCATTCGCCGGGACACCGCCCCCGGGACTTATCCAAGCACGGATATGAGATGGGTTCAAAACTGGGAGCGTCCTCCGGCCTGCGCACAAAGTTGTGTGCATAGTCCCCATGCTCGACCAGGCGAGGCGTGAGGGCCAGGCTTGGTGTTCGCGGCTTGAACACTTTTCTAATTACGGTTACTTGCACGTAAAAGTAGTTCTTACGTTCTTACGAGTAAATGGACGTAAAGTGCGCAAAGCTGGGCCTTGTGTACTTAAATACCGTACATACGGACTCAGGGAGAGTCCGAGGAGCGGCGGCTTGATGCGCTGAAATGCATAAAATAATGCACAAAACGATGTTTTGCTGGGCGGCGTCGTTGCCCTTGCTGAGGGCAAGGTATGCACTGCGTTGCCGGTGCTGGAGAGAGTGGAGGATCGATCGTTGATTGGGACATCATCATGTTATCTGGGCGTGTCGACAAGCCGTAAATAGGGGTAACTATGGCCGTAAAAAACCGTTTTTTACGGCCATAGTTACGGCCGTTACGGCCGTTTCTCTATTTACGCGTTTTTATGAACTACGTGCAAAAATGGAGCCGTTTACTTAAACAACAAGCCTGGTGAGGGCGGCGACGGTCAATTGGTGGTCAAGAGATCCAACGCTCCGGAATACGATGAGCATCCTCCTCGACAACACGGCATCGGCAGCTGGAGCCCACCTTTCACAAAATGCCGGGCGCAAGTGGCTCAACAAGGAGCAAACACGTCCTCCCTTGCACGTGCCCCTTCAGGGGATTCGACCAAATTGAACCATGCCCAGAGACAAAGGTGTTCCACGGGGCCACTACGGTGGCAATTGCCTTTTATAAACAAACAAAATAGGTTACAGAATTAAGAAGGCAAGGCTTTTCGAATCAAACGCCCGCCACGGAAAAGCTGAATGCTGTTCCATACAGACCCCAAAGTGTTAACCGTTTACAGGCAAAACACAGAAGGCGCGCTCTGTGGCATCATATGTCGGTTCGAAGCCTGCTATTTGCACGTTGCCCACCTTCCAATCGATCGCCTTCCAACTTTGCAGGTTGAAACGCTGCAGATGTCGTCGGTTTTAATCAAAATGCTTGCCTTGCAAAAGGGGCAAACGTAGGGATACAAAGTGTCAATATGATGGCCAGCCGCTGATATTTTGGAGCAATATGCAAGTCGCCGAGATTGCTTGGGCAAGTTGAACGTCGATCTCCCAGCAAGCTGCGCAGGTTGGGAAGGCAGAGACTCTGTGGGGCGCGTTTATTTGGGGCGTGGTTTCTTTCCCCAATGTGGCCGGCATGGACATGTTGCTTTTGAAAAACAGGGTGGATGGCCAAGTTGTTGCAGCCCCAGGGCTCAGGCAGCGACGCGGCTGCCAATGCGCATTGGCAGCCGCGTCGCTGCAAGAGCCCTGGGGCTGCACGGCATGCCGTGGCTGGTGATGACGATACTCGTCGTGTGCCAGCACGCGGAATATATCGGCCAATAATTCGACCATCGCCGCCGCCGCGCCTGGCCTGGTCGAGCACGGAGACTTGGCGGATGGCCACAATTTTTTATGCGCACGCGAGAATGACGCTCCCAGTTTTCAATTCACCATGGATTGATCCGTGCCTGAGTCAATCGCAGGGAGAGCGTCCCGGCGAAATTCCACGCCACAGTGGAGAGTGATGGGCGAACCCCCTGCGTGGGGGCTGTATATAGCACTACCTGTTGGACACGATATGAAGCGCAAAAGAAGCAAATGACGCTCCGTCGAAAAATGGGTGCCAAAATGCAATGTTGAAATTTCAAAATGCGGAAGGGTTTAATACACTACGGTACGCTCATCAGTGCAGAACAAAGCACCAATTTGATACTTCTGCAATCCCCCATATCTGCCCTTGATGTGCGGAAACACAGAACCAATTATGTTGTACATAAGTCCCAAACTAGAGAACCAGCAATCGCCGTCGTCATTTTTCAAAGGATCAGTTTCAGAATGCAGACCACTTTCGTGCATTGCGGTACGTGGATTCACAGTTTTCAGCATCATTTTAGGACTTTTTTTGAATTTTAAGGTTTTAGTTCGGGTTTAGGTCTCAAATTCAGCCCCATTATTTTTGATTCTGGGGCTTGCTTACAGTTTCCAGGTTTTGGGTCTTATGGTTTTGGCACCTTTTCCAATCAATAGGGAAACATCGATATCGCTGCGCACTGTCAGCGTGCGCTGCAGCATGCTGTCCGCCCCAACCGCGGGACACCGCGCCACTGGGCTGCTCCATCGTCTGCACTGTGGAGATTCCCCGGATTCCTCCCACCCATCGTTTGGATGATTAGAATTTTGCAGCCGTCGATTTTGGAACCGCTACATAGGCAATTGTCTTGCAGCCCTGTAGCCCAACCTGCCAGCCCCACAACGATCGCCCACACAGTCAGGCCGGCGTTAACCTGAGGACCAAGTGCACACGTGTGCGCGGGATTTTCACCTTGTACAGAAGTATCAGTTTACCTCCAGGCTCTTGTGCTAGCGCAATGACATAATATTGATGAAATCGATGCTCCACATTTACGGGGAACACGGGTAAACTACAATGCACAAGAGTTTACAACATCCAGTCGCCAAATAGTGTTACATCACCCGTGCAAGGCGCCCCTCCGCCTTTGCGCATCAGCGTCCGGAGCACATCCGCTCAAGCAACACGCTTCTCCCATGACACAATCCATCACTAAACGCCCGCGCCCCAGTGAAGGGTCTGTTTGAAAGTCGAGCTTACTCAAACGGTCGACCTCCCACCGTCGCCTCTCCAATCTTGCGCGGTCGTTTAAAAGTGGCCAGCAGCCTTGGCCAAACATTCCACTGCCCAATACATGAACGACAAAAGCAGCACCCTACCTTGCCAGAATTTTTGTTCAACTGACTGCCGGCGCCATGGAAGTGCCTCAGCTCCGTACCGCACGACATAATCTAAGGTCGCCCTGCCTCGGGGCCATCTATGCAAAACGGGAGTTCAAAAACAATGTGGGCCATCAAAAACTGCAGACACAGATATCTGGAGAGCCATGCATGCGCCACTTCCATTCAAAATCTCCCAACCGTCCAGATCGGTTGTACATGTGCAGCATTTGGTACAGATCTAACAAGCAAGGCATCGCATTCATTGGCTCTAGTCATCATACAATCCTGAAACTCAAATTCATCTTCCCGTCAAACTCGGAATCCCAAAGTGATTGCGATACCCTTCTTTAAGCTGGAGTAGCTTCTAGAAATAACATACGGTCGGCAGCAACCAATTGTGGATATGTCCTAGTTCGAGCTTCATAATCTAATAAACCCCCTCTTCAACATCCGATTTTTTTGTTAATTTTGATTGTTTTTGTACGATGAGAGTCCCTGTTCTTCCCACAGCCCTTCCCGCCCATGATTCTCAAGTCAAATAGGCACTCGCCACCTGGCGGTCTAACGAGTTCTATCGGCAAATTTCGTCATATCCCCATGCAGCCACAATGGTTTGAGCTCCTGCACCATCGCCCGTCATCCATCACAACCAGATCAATGCAATCCCAAAGCAAACAATCAAAGAAACAGCCCTCTAGCACATGCCATTCCGCTTCAACATATTCAGCCTTCAGAAAAAAAGAAATCCCTTTACCAGGACGTCCCCGGTCCTTGGCACCCACAATTACTTCTTCCTGCCTCCACTGTCCCGAGCAGTGCACTGCAAACCGCTCCAGCCTCCCACCGTGGCGAG
The DNA here is from genome assembly GCA_905146915.1 of Ostreobium quekettii. Taxonomy (NCBI): domain Eukaryota; kingdom Viridiplantae; phylum Chlorophyta; class Ulvophyceae; order Bryopsidales; family Ostreobiaceae; genus Ostreobium; species Ostreobium quekettii. Next base: position 88,255 of record CAJHUC010000898.1, on the reverse strand, counting down.
TGTGCACAATAAGTCCAACGACACGACACCAGCACATCGTAAAAACACACCAATCCCACCTCCCTTCCAACAGCGCAGCTCGCAGTCGCAACACACACAATGCACACAAATCCTCCCATAGCGCTGCGCACCTTCGATTAGTTTATATTCACCAATCCCGCACCGGCTCCCTGCTGCTGGCGGCATTGCGCACTCGCCAATTTAGTTCTGCTGCGAGGACGTTGCTCTGCAGCCCGGTGCAAATCCAATCCCAAAATTTCACTGCCGCACATTGGCACCGCTTGGCGGCCACACCACCCAACCCACCCACTTGATGAGGTTGCCACACGCCGCGACAATCGACCTAACCGCCGCAGCTAGGACGCCAATCTGCCGCTGCCGCCTCAGGCGCGTCCAGTGTGCCTTGGAGTTCTCTGTGTCTGGGTGGTGGGCCCCAAGGACGCGCAGCCTGGCGTCATACACGGCGGCGTGGATGTTCTCGCTCAGCGCCAGCGCCAATGGACTGTCCCTCATTTCCAAAGCTGAGGCCAAATCGTACCTGGAACGAACGAGTGACCACATTTTTTGCCATTGTTAGCGCAAATTTCATAGTCAGACGTTATTTTACACTGCGTTTCTATTGCTATGTCTCCATTACAATGCGGACGACCAACCGTGCTTGGTAGGAGCAAAAGACAGATTTCATTACCGGTGCTACAATTTTGTTTTCGCGCTTTGTTGTACATTATTTTTTGTATGGTTGTAGTTGCATCATCGCCACACAAATCAGCTGCTTTGCATGTTGAGAACTGTCAGTTTTGCACAATTCTGACCTATTGGAGACGGCCGAAAGCTGGCGAGTATCGTGTATCAGCGGTCAGGAACATAATGAGAGATGAACAGTCCATACTTAAGCAGTTCATCAATAGTACTGCCGAAATATGAAACAATATCAAGCTTAATGCTTGTCTCACTATTGACTTCAATGTTGCAATTCACATTAGAATCGGTACTTGTACCTACAGCACACTTGACTTTGATGGCAAAGCAACGTCTAAACGAATGGAGGGGCACGACCATGTCATGCTCCAAATGTTACATGCGCTACAAACAGCACAACCATGGGCCGGGAGCAACGACGCTATTTCGGGCAAGACCGTGTCATGGTGTCAGCACAACAGTCGGAGCGGCACCACTCGCACCTGGACGCCAGAGTGTCTGGATTCTCTGCGCAGAGGAAGGACTCCCGGATGCACAGCGCCTTGCCGTAGCACCTCACCGCCGAGCCCACGTTGCCCGCCGCCTGGTGCACGTTGCCCATGCTGTTCCAGCACAACGCTACCAGCAGGTTGTACTGACGAACCTCCTCGAGGGTATTGATGGCCGACAACAGCAAGCTCTCGGCCTTCTCCAGGTTCTTGAGCGACAGGTACACGTTGGCCAGGTTGATCTGGGACTTGATGGTGTCGGCGTGGTGCTGGCCGTGGCGCCGCCTGCGTGCCACCAGCATTCTCACTTTATTCCAACTGAATTCCTGTGGTCTATAGTGAAGGGCGATTGTTACTTGCAGCCTTGATAAAGCCCATCAAAACATCTCCTGTAATGCTCAAACTCCCATCAGATAGAATTTGCGTCGATTTAGATCCACCAAAGTCTTCGATCACTCGGCTAAGTAACCCCTGAGAGTAGATGTGACCACTCCAACACAGGCATGTCGGTCCAAATGCCGTGCAAGTTTAGCAGTGGCTCAGAAGCGGCCCCTGACCAAGGCGACTTGCAGCCCCCGCTGCGAAACAGAGAATTGAGGGCTGCCCCCACCTTGCTCCACTTCTGCTCTCCTCGCGTGGGCAAGGAGCAAGCGTAGAACAGGGGAGCAGTCATGCGGGAGGCTGCTGTCAGGCGCAATTTGGCGAGCGATGCAACCCATTTCTTTGAGGCTGCGATGACACGGCCTAAGATTTAAATTCTGTGGTAGATGGCGGTGGTTCTTAAAAGTGTGGCACTTGCCTTTCGGTTTCGATGTTATTCTGTACCTTCAAACATATTTTAACACTGCTTTTGCCGTATTTGATAACTGCCACTTTTCTTGGGGTGGGGAGGGGGACAGAGCGAGTAAGTAACTGATTATTTAGCAAATTCAATATTAAAGTAACCAAGTAAGCAAGCAGGTCAGATTAGGTTAAATTAGGTTAGATGAGGTTGGAGTATTAATCAAGTACAAGCAGACCCATTCTGATGATTGCAGGTCCTGTGGGGACTTAGGTCCATGCTCGGGTCATGCCGACTTCTTGTAATTTGCCATTAGCCAGATTTTATAGATGCAGTGAAATTGTGCAGAACAGTTGATTACATGTGTCACACCAAATATAATGAATGGCGAGGCAATACAGCATACCAAATTCACAGAGATTTCTGATGTATTTGGCTAGTGAGCTTGTTCCACCCTTGCATCTTCGAGGTGACTGTGGGCACACTTTAAAACATCAGAGGTAAACAGGTGATATGCAAAAAGTAATGCGACTCGTAAATGCAATGCATAGATACAATGCACGACTGCAATGCATATATGATTGTTTGAATGAACATCGAGACGACTGCATTTGCTCCATTCCCCGCTCTCCATCTCCAAACCATGCGACATGACCACGCTGTCATGGTGTGCAATGTCCAATGGTGGAACATGTTGCTTATGACGTTGCCCCCCAATTTCCAATACACACAAATGACATCCTTGCATAAACTATTCATAGTCTATTTCCAGGCAACAAATGTAACTCATATTGGCAAATTCTCACATACTGTCAATTTCTTCCGAGTCACCCATATGGCAGCATATGCCTCACATATATTGCAACCTTATAATGTTGTTGAACACAAGTTCCATATGATCATACACAATTAATCGATATTTCCTCTGTCTCATAGTAAATGTCCTTTATTTGAAATCCAAACTTCATTAACGTGATGGCGTCAAAATTGCAGAAGGTGAGAATCGGAAAGATTGGGTACCAAAACTCTGACCTACCAACCTCCCAGAGTAAAATGCGAGGCCCGATCTCTTTTAGCGTCGAATCAAAAGAAGTTAAGATGGCTTTTGAGCAATGATTCGAACAAGGCAGATGAACCTTACTGCAAAGCGCTGCCAAATCATAATACTCAACGAATTTTTGGACCGAATACTCCAGTTTCACAAACACAGCTTTGGACGAGTTTTAATGGAAAACGAAGCTTCTATGACGGAGAAATAATGCGCCAGAGCTACAGAGGACAATTGATATGGGACAGAGTGCGTCCTACTTCCCACAATTAATGCGTTTTGAGACAGCGAATGATAACTGCCATCATTCACCACTGACGCGCGCCTTGCCTGCAGGTCTCCAGCACCGTCGTGTGGCAGTCCTTGGCCCTTAATGGGTACTTCAACCTTCTAAGGGCCCGGCCATGCTCCTCCAGGCTTTTTAGCGCGTGGGGGTGCTCTTCGCCTGCCATGTGCCTGTGCGCACCGCCCATTCTGCGGTAAGATGCAGCGACATGCATGTGGGCAGGTTTGGACACCGTCACTGGCAGGAAACGGCATTTTGGCGGTACACACTGGGATCCCATTTAATACTTATTTTTGCCATCGCAACTTCTTTTATGCTATTGTCATCACTGTGATGATGCCATTAAATGCAAAATTCCATATGGCAGTTGGAATTGCACAAAAGGGGGTTTTCTGCTAGCGTGTGGATCTGCGCGTTGTTGTGCTTCCACAGACTGCGGACAGTTGTGACGGCATAAAAGTTACGCATGTAGCGACAAACGTAACAGTACCAGAAATAACATGTATGTGATGCCAATTACGGTGCCATTTTGACACTAAATGGCGCCATCACAGTCTCTGCGATGGCACAAATGTGGATGTGATGCCATCAATTAGTGTCAAATGGCACCGCAGTTGGCATCACAAGAATATCGGTTTCCATTGGCGTAAAGGGTGCAACAGTTGACCAATGCACAGAACACTGCCTCCGCACGCTCCCCTGACGGCTCGGGCAATAGAAGATGGCCATCTCATCGAGCATGCGGAGTATTGCCTTCATTGTAGACATTTAGATTACCATTACATTGCTGCAATTACGTTGCACAATACTATGCGCACCATGCATTATGTATTTTTGGCACGAGCACCCTCTTCAAAAGTCACCAAAGCAGGCTTCAGCCCAGCAATGAGGCCTCATCAGAGAGACGAAATACTCGGCAAAAGTAACAAACCATCAAGAAGCAAAATAATACATAATACGCGATGTACACCACATAAACTGTTTGCTACACATACTACACAAGAATATAACCGCAATTCGGAAACTTCAGGTAATGGCCAAAAAAATGTGCGATCGCGCGTTCCTTAAGCGATGGGGTGCGGCGATGTCTTATCCTAGTTATTACTTTCCTCATCAAAAACTGCAGAAGCCACTTGCATATCATGGAGCCAGTAGATCAAAAGAAAACGAGTACTCCGTGCACAAATAGTAGCGGTAATAAATCCATATAGTGTCCTGCAACTGCGTGCATATTCGCTCCCCGAAATCATGTCTTAATATTTGTATAGCTTTGTTCTGGTCCAAACAAAGTCAGACGCGTCCTGTACTTGCGCGAGCCATCGTGATCGTCAGCATGACGTCACCTGCAGAGCTGCCAGTCCAGCCAATAGCATATCATGGCTCCCCAGAAGTCGCCGTGATAGTAAAGCCGCTGTGCCTTCACGTGGCCGTTTTTGGTGGCGAGGTTGCGCACGTGGTCTTCGTTCCTAAATAGTAGACACAGCCGCCAAGCGATCCAGTAGGAGAAGGTGGACCCTAAGGCGTCGCCGTGGCGGTAGAGGTGCTCTCCTCTGGCCAGGAAGTATCCCTGAAAAGGCGCAGGGGCAGCCCCACATTTCTCAATCAAATTATACAGTTTCTCATTGTGGAATTTGCTAGCTCTCATGGCTGATGAGATTATGGAACGATTTGATTGTTTCCACGCCCATTTATTTGTTGCCAGCCTGAGGCATTTACATCTATATGTCGTGTCAGTCAATTGTGTCTCCATCCATGGAAGCACTTGATTTGAGCTTGTTCTTTCAACAGGACCCACGGCAATCGCGGGCAATCACGGAATGCACATCATGATGCCCAGAAAGGAACATCGAAGAAAGGGCGCGACGCTGAGAATAAACTATATTTCTTCGATTATGAGTGACGCTTTTAAAGATGAACTCAACATTGAAAATTACAGCCCAAGAAGAATAATGCGTATACCCTAAAACACGTGAAAACAAGTACCGCTACACCAGCATCAATAGGCCCTTCGCTACCCACTAGACATGTTAGAAACTTCAAACGAGGACGACGATGACGGATGAAGGAATGCAAGAGCAGAATCTTTCAGCTGTTTTTCTACCTTGAGGAGTGTTTGTATACTTCGTGCTTTCCATAAGATGCCTCAAATTTTCGCAGGTATAATGTTTTTCAGCCTTTTCTCTTACAGTCGAGACGCTGCCACATGACTAACTGATCACCCCACTTACTGTTGCTGCATTGGGGCCTCAGTGAAACATGCATCCTTGAAACAGAGCCGATATTTTATCTTCAGGGTACTCACCCATTGCCTTGCGCATGTATATATAAAGTACACGGTAGTATACTAAATAACAATAATAATACAGATACGAGACGTACATTTCGTCGTGAAGTCCAAAAAATATCAGAATCAGGACCCATTCGCGGAGTCAACGGAACAGCGCATTGTAACTGCTAGCATCCCCAACAACAACTTATGGAAACACCAAATCGGGAATGCAAAATTTAGAAACACACAAATTCGAGTATGGAACGCGCAGCATGCAAGCGATGCTAAGCTGATACTCCCCCTCCCCTCCCTTCTTCAATTCAATCCTCATTTCGATGCCACAACGACTCAGAAAACCTATGTAACGTTATAGCACAACATCAAGAAGCTCTTAAGCCTGAAAAACCGCCGAAGTTTCAGCCACCACACAGGGCTGGAAATGGGACATTTGAAATGACGGCACGCAATGAGGGCGATCCTCAAAGCAGTCAAAATACAAATGCACTTGAGGCTCTGAGAAGGCTTGAGGCTTCAAAGAGCCTTTAGGGGATCAATGACATGTGTTCTACTGATGGCTAGCGGTTAAACCCATTTTTTAGCTAATTTCGATTTTGTGGCAAGTGCTTAAGTTCTTAACTTCCAACGCCCCCCTTTCTGCCCTCTCAGCTTCAATTCGACCTCATGCGTGTCAAAATCGAATAGGCCACTCCTGTTATCAGTAAAGCAACCAAACAATAGTCGTTGGCAGATTCTTATTATCGGAGGGTACTGGCAACTGGTGGGACAAAAGGGAATTACAATAGTAAACATATGGAAATTTTAATTGCCAGATACAGGTCTATGTCTGGTAGTGATATTTGGAGAGGTCTTAATGATAACTGCAGCGGTGCAAAACTGATAACAATGCGGGCCACTCGGCACAATTGTCTCTCGTTGACGGCTATTATGATGTTGCTGCTGTCGTCGCTGTTGGTAAATACCCAAAAGCGAATTTATGATTGCATTTGTACTTAACAATGATCAGCAACAGTTCACTTGTATTCGCAGTGCATCGTCTTCATTTACCTTGGCTTTCAGAGCCGTTGTCAGTATGTGCTCCGGAAGGGTCCTGCAGGCGCCGCGAGTCATCTGCGCCAAAAAAAGTTGAAGTTACAACAAAAGGCTGAACAGCAAAGGACGTGGCTTCGAATGAATTGCAAGGGGGAGATGCCCGCCCACTTCAACCAGGAATGGCGTGTGTTTAAATCGCATTTCCCGAACGTAAAGTCTGCTTATCGTTGATTATGTTGAGTTGGCGCGTCTTCCACCATGACAGAGCCAGTTCGCACATTAGTAAAACCTGGTTCTTTGGTTCGCTTTGACCGGCATCGAAACCCTCAGAAGGGCGTATGTGTCGGCATGTATTCCGATACTATGCTTTTAAATAACGTTACACACGTGTTGATCAGCTAGTACACAATAGCATGTGGTAAAGTGATTACACAAATCAATTATCAATTGTATTAATGGAGGATCCACACAGACCATGCTTTCGAGAATATTCTTTACAAAACGCCACACACAGCAGGCGTGCCGGTGAGGACATCGTGCACGGCGCAAGACACACTATTGTAGTGCAACTTTTCTAATGTTCACTTACATCACACAGGGATGCCCATAATAGAGTCAGTGAATGCGACGGTAGCGATGTTTGTGGCGGCTTCATCTACAACAGCCGTGCATGAAAGTACGGAGTGCCATACCAGGAAAAACATCAGCATTGACAAGATCCTTTCGAGGCAACAGAAGCCCGACAGTCCCCGAGATGCAGCGTCCGCCTCCTGAACCCACGGCATTGCACGAGAGATGACGTCAGGCACATGACACAAGAAATCCAATGCCCTGGATGCCGTTTTCACCTTCATCGCGTATCATGGAGCATCATCACGCGTACGTATCATCACGTCGCCATTCAACATTGTGACAGTGATTGCCATGAAGCAGCCCAGGGCATCGCACACGCGAGAATTGACTTGCGACAAATCAAATCCAGAACATTTTTAGTCTCGCACCGGCAAGCCACAGCACCAAAACGGCGTGAGATCAGCGTTACACGATTTAGACCGCTGAAACTCGGTGAATGCCATCAATACACAGCTTAACGCCGTTGAGAACATTCAACGCATTATGTGACACATGACGAATCTGCATTTCTTTTTGGCTGGTGGCGTTGTCATTACATGTTGGCACATATTTTGACCTACGCGCGGACAGCCACTGTGCAGAGTGAGCAAATTGTTCCCAACGATGACTGCACCACAGAGTGCTAGATACTTTGCTGCCACAGAACGAAGCGCTCATTAAATGTAGTGCTGTTGCGGAAAGGTGTCGGCCACTGGACTCCATGAAAACTTCAATGTTTGCATTTATTTCTACTATTTCATGTGAACATTTCACCAAATGGTAAAATGTCTGTGAAGAAGAGCAAGATTTGCAGCCATCCAGCAATCACTCAGAGTACCTAGCATTCTGTCTGCGTTCTCTTTAGATTGAGCTACTCTTTCACTGGCTTGGGAACACAAGTTTGAAAGACATTTCGTTGAAAATTGAACTTTCATGATGGAAAATGGCCGCAAAGTGATCATGGCAAGCAGTTAGCATCAGATGGATGAAGTAAGGTGCTGTCAAGCTGTGTGCTGGAATTCCATTTACTGAGCATCAACTTTGATAAAGAAGTGGAAAAACCTCTTTTCAGAAGTTCTCCTTTCCCTTGGAACAACAGGCTTTGTGTTGCCCCAATGGTGCCCACACAACACATTTGTGCAAACCAAGTGGGCATCGCAGAAATCACCATTGTGGACAGATTTGACACTTGCTGCCAACCACATGGCCGTCAATGGCCATCAGACATCCATCCGGTGGCCTAAACAGCTCAGGGCTGGCTCACCTCAGAGTATGCCTTCCCTTCCATGATTGCATCGATCCAATCGCGCATGTCAGAGACCCGTGTGTAGGCACCACCTCTGCCCCTGGCGCACAGGTCAGGGCCAAACGACATGATGCCAAGGATGAGGTCAACGTGAGGATTCCCTTTGGAGAGGTTCATGTTGAGCGGATTGTCTGCCATGAAGAGGGGGCCGCCGGAGTCACCTGCGCACATCATTGTTGCAGTAAATGCCGTGTCACTGGCCCCAATATTGCCTGAAGTGCTAAATCCTGGACTGCCACTCCACTATGTGTCAATCTGACGAACTAGCGCATTCTTGACCGCTTTCTTTGCCCATTTTTGCATTTGAGGCACTTGAGCCGGAATGCGTATTTTGGTTGGACGCGAGTGTTCATGCCCTAAGGCGTAGCTCCTTTTGAGTTACATTATGAAGCATCCAAGCCAGCTTCTGTGGCGCGTAAATCTGATAGTCCGCCAGAAAAGAGAGGACTACAGTACCCTTCATGTATGCCAAATTCAGCATTGTTCAGACTGACCTGGCATGACTGAACGAATGAGAATGTGATAATATAAAAGGAAGAATACACATGAAGAATATGCAAGAACGCATATGAAAAGAATCGATGAATGCACAACCATATCATAAACATTGTAAAGCTCCTCTCGCTTTGCTTGCTCACAATGACAGGAAATACGGTGATAATATGAGAATATACTGAATGAGAATGACACATGAGACAATGCACATGCGGTGCAGGAACACAATGTGCACAACTCCTGTTGGCAATGAGGAATACAAGGCTTACCTTGGCAGGTGTCCTCATAGGCGGAATAGGCGCAGATCATATGCGCTCCCAGGGCCCAACGCTCCAAACCAGGACAATGGCGATTCTCGACAATCTGCAGTGACGTCGCCATCCGCAGATTATCGTAGACTTCATGGGATCCACCCCTCCGGACGTCCCATCCCAGGGCAAAGACGTCTGTGCTTCCAGGATGCTGGGTGCCCTTCTCGGAGAGGGTGGGCGTAGGAACGCCTTCGACATCCCAAGGCAGCTTCAACAGTGCGCAGTCATATCCATGTTGCAACTTCTTCTTCCAATTTGGGTGCACAAATGTGGTCAGCGCACGCATGACCTGCATAAATGTGATTCAATGAATTCATATATGAATTGCAGAGCTAACCCTCATTTGGAGAAAAGGTACAAGGATCAATACTTCACATTACTTTCTCAGGCCACATTCTGTTAAGGGCTTTAGTTGGCCTGTGTTGGCGCTGATGTGTTTTGCTTGTTAAAGAACAGAGGCCGTTGCATGCATGCAGCACTGAAATCTACGATTGCTTCAATTACTTGAATTGCGTATATCCATATCTTTTCTACAGCATGCAAATTCACTGTTGTTAACTATCTGCAAACTTCCAGAACAACAATATAGCTGTCAGAACTTGGAACCCCTGCGAATGTGCATTGCAATGTTGATACCACAATCCGGCAGTTTGGAACACCACTGGGATAACAAAATGTGCCAAACATTACCTTGGCCATTGGAAATAGCAAAGCAAAAATTGGGCACGCCATTACTGCAGATTGGACGTTCATGAGCACGGGGTGGGCATGACGCTGTTTGACGCTTAGTATCCCAGTGCCACTATAGCTGACGACCACCAACAACACACGCATGCACACATATGTTTGTATGAACTTGTGATTGAACAGAAATCTGTTGAAAGCGATAATTCCACAAAGTAACAGGGACCAAAGCATTGTAACAATGTATCGAATGCACATGGACACCCTTGATGGGGACTTGCACACATTTTATGCACATTTCTGATAGTGTTATTTCACTGCATTTTTCCTGGCAAACTCACCATAAGGCTTGTTATTCTATGCCACAAATACATATCTTATCTGTGTTTACATGCGCAACAATAGTGTTTATGTATCAACACATAAAAGCGCACAAAAATATGTAAATACAGACCTGGTGTACATCAAGACAGTATACAGACTCAGGGAGTCTGGGAAAGGCAGGCAGATGCGTTGGACTTGGCAGGAAACGCTTTTTACGACTACGTCATTGACCTTGCCTAGAGCGAGCTAGATGCCGTGTTACCAGTGCTTGAGGGGGGCAGAGGACTGATCATTTCTTGCGTCTTAATCATGGCATCTGAGTGTCTCAACGTGCCGCAAAAATACGAAATTGCAGCCACAAAAAAATCGTTTCTGTGTGTTTATGTTTGACACATAACATCCTGAATGGAAGAAAGGTGCCGAAACTGCAGATAACAAGCCTAATCACTGTATCATTTGCTTGTCATCACTCAGCCAATATGCAACGCAATGTGTCCATGATGTCCATGCTAATTGCACATTGCTATTGCGCCATTTCTTCACAACTAATCCACCATGTCATGGGGCGCATTCAACTCCGGCTCACCCTGGGAGACCCAAGCTGCTCCTCCGCATCATTCAATCTGTACGGGCCGATGTGAACGATGGCGTTCTTCCCGATGTCGTCGATGCAGTGGGCGGCGGTCAGGACAAACCGGCGGCTCACCAGAATACCCACGCAACGGTGAAGTCTGACAGGGTTCCTGATGGACACTATCCAAGGGAACCTCCCCTCCGGTGCCTCCTCAACAGCCTGATGGAAATGTAGCCCAAGAAGCAGTTGAAAAAACAGGTGACAAATGTGCGGCACAAGTACAGAAAACTGCACCTTTATTTCTGTTCGCACATTGGGCAGCACCCTCTTCGTTTCCCCTGCCTTCACAATACAAAATGGGGTCCTTGCGCTTTGCAGGTATGCCATGCCTGTGAAGCAAAGCATTTGAAGCTGCTATTTATTCATTTTTTCAACTTGTCACGCGCCTGCCACACAATGCACGTAACTTCGCATTCTACTCTTTGCCTTTGATAGAAAAGACAGGAAGTTGGCCGCATTGAACAGATCCATCAATTAGTTGTTAAAATTGCTGCTAGTGCGACCATCCCAGTTTTGTGGACCTACTCGCCTGTGCGGCAACTTTGTTCTGCCGCTGGGCGCTCACAGTCTGGTTGGCAACATGGTGGTAACCAGCTCGTTCTTCAGTAATTACTGTCATTGTTTTTATTACTATTGTGTTTTAATCCAGGGAGCGTCCCCTTAGCTCACCACAATTCTGCTGGTCACCTGTGAAGCCTGCCCAACCTCTGCGGCACCCAACAAGGAAGGTCAGCTGCCATGAGGAGCAACGGAGAAACAGCGAGGACACAGCAGAAGAAGTCGGGCGGTCGTCACATCGTATATGGACGCAGCCAGCGGCCGCCCAACACACATATCCACTGCATTTTGAGGCTCAAGCACTTTAGCAATAACTTTACGCCCTTGGGAGCCCGCCCACGAAGTTCAGGACGCGAAAGTACACATGAGCTCTCTACTTTCGGCAAAATGCCCACAACCGCAGCCGCAGGCTAACTTACTAATCGGACAACTGCGATCTCCGTGTGCCAACGCAGGTGCACCTGTCGCCTGCGTGTCCCCACGCGCGGCCGCGCAGCAGTGTCGCGCGAACAGGCACCCCGACACCCACGGCGTGCTCCGCACCCCGAGGCTGCCGAACGAGGTCGACACTCCCCGGGCTGCACGCTGGCGATTCGGAGGGCCGGGTCGCCCACACAGACGGCGCGGCCCGCCAGTGTCTGGCGCCTGGAAGGCTCCCGTTGGGTCTACACGGCAAGCGGTCCATAGGTAGCTTGAGCGGAGGGCGCAAGCCCCATCCAACCCACCTGACGCCGAGAACTTCGACACTCCGGCGGCTGCGGCGGCGACAATCAGAACGGCCAGCAGCCAGCGGCAAGCTGCGGGCATGCCTGCTGTCCTGTTTTCCTGCGGGGCAACAGGACATTACCTCGATTCCGATCCAGTCCCGACTCCCGTCAAGGTCAGCGTCAGCTGAAGCCGCCGGCAGGAGGGGTGAGGGGGAAAGGCGGGCCCAGGCGGGGCCCCCGCTCAAGCCACCTCTGGATTGGAAAATTCGTGGCGGGCAGCGCGTCGGCGCAGAGAGATGGCACCCGGCGGAATCGCGAAAGGTGGGACGGCCCTGCGGGCGGGTAGGCCTACAGGCCCAAGCAGGTCATCATGGGCACCTAGGAAGGGCCAAACGCCCCACAGCCGCGACGGCGATCAAGCGATGCTATCAGCACGAACTTCAAGTCCCATGCGGCGGAAGGGAGCCCTAGGTCCCCATGGCGCCTCGCTGTCGGCGAGGGAAGCGGCGCTGCAGGGGTGGTGATCGGCCAAGGAGGCGCGCCTGGGTCACCTCTTGGGGCCCCAGGCCAGGGGATCGGGGTTGGGGGGCCTAGGAGAACGGTGGGCCCAGGGGGGGGAGGGGTTGGGGGCGGGGGCCGGGGCCCGGTGCTGGCGGGCCTGTTTGGGCCAGAGACCTCGGTATCGATCGAGCCGCGCGGTGCCCGGGTCACCCCAGTGGTCACAATCCTAGTGGAGCAGTTTCCATTCCGAACGTCGCGGGCATCGCGCAAGCGGTGGCAGACTGCACCTCGGCGCCCCGGCCCAATCGGCAGCCACAGCCGGAGAGGCTATTTGGGCCCCCCGCAGGGAAAGGGGCGCGGATGGTACACAGCCCGCACAGGGATACCGAGAGGCAGGCGAGTGGGGTTGGCGCGGACGCACCTGTCCGGTTAAGCGGATTCAGAGGCGAAGGGGTTTGTGGCAATCGATCCCGGGAGGCCCGGAGCCAGGGAGGGGGGCGCGTAGCTCGGGCGTGGGCCGTCGCGGAACCACCTTCGTGCGTGAACGCCTATGTAGCGAGCGGGAACGTTGCCAGGGGGCCAGGCTGGGCCCGCGGGGCCCATCACAAGTGGGGACGACTGTTTGAGTCAGCGTTGAGGGTGATGATTCGTCTCTGAGAGTGCGCGACACGCCGCGAATAAACGACACATGCCGGATCAACCCTGGGTCGGTGTCCGACCCCTTCTCGGAAGGGTCGAACTGCGTTGGTATACGTGACCCCGTTTTGGCAGCCGCGGATGTTTGGTCCACACACTCCATTTTACGGCTCGCTGGGGTGATGGTGACGAGATCATTCGTAAACAGAACAGAATAGCGTAAGTGCCATGCTTGTGCTTGGTGGGCGAGTGGATTGGGAAAGCATGGCAAGCCATGCTGTCTAGCAATGTTTGGAGCCATTTCCGCACATGCAAGGTAATGGGTGAAAGACGCATGGCAAAATGCCGCATTTGGAAAAGGACGACCATATGATGGCACAGCCCACATGCAGGCTGGAACTTGGAACTGTGCGGCGGATCGCAATGCAGATGCGCCTTGTACGTTCAATTTTTTGGTGCATCAGGGCGCCGTTTCAGGCTTTGACAGGTCGGCGGAGTCGCTTCCACTGTAACGGGACATCTGCAGTCAATATACTTCCACATCTTGAGACGTTCGCAATTCAAGTCAGCATATAAGACTGGACAGCAGTAACCAAAATGCCCGCGGATTCCAGCGCCCGCCTGTTGAAAACTGGCAAAACAGCCTGCTGACCAGAATAATCAATTTCATTAAACAACCTGTAATGATGCACATGAACTGACAACCCAGAGAGCTTCAGCGGTGGAACCTCTCGACAAATCTAAAAGCATTGCGCTCATGCCCAATTACAAAATGTCAAATCCAGAAAGAAACCGTGTAACAATGACATCGCCCGCTGAAGCTCAAATCCTTTGATTACATTTGTCACACAACATGACAAAACACTGCCCTTGCACCTTAAAGGCGATGTTCGGCCCGCTGAAGCACGCTGAATGATATTTGCAGCCCGCGCATTCTTCCTTACGTTGCTGTGCACTTCCCTCCCAGTCCTTGCCTCTCACGGACAGTTCTTCAGATTGTCGTGCACTGCTTCCAGATCGTCACAGACTTGCTGCATACTCACTGGCCTCTGGGTGGGCTCGGTGGAGCAGCATTTCTGCATCAACGTTGACAACCTCTCAGGCAGCTGCATGCCATTGGGAAGACTTGGAAGCTCTCCGTTCCTCACCCTCCTCATCACTTCTGCTGTCGGAGTGCTCCTCCCATACGGATAGAGACCCCCCAGGACATGATACAGCACTATGCCGAAGCTGTAGATGTCAGATGCAGTTGTGTACGCCTTCCCAGTGAAAATCTCAGGAGCAACCCACGCAGTGTCCCTGTCCTTGTTGATGTAGGTTCGGAACGTCTCGCTGGCCTCACCTTCGTGTCTAACAATCGCCAGACCAAAGCCGGCAATTTTCACTGTGGGGGTTGCCTTGTCCCCAAAGATCACAAATTTGCGGGTGCGTACAGCACGGTGCACAAACCTTTTTTTGTGAACATCCCGCAGACCTTTGGCAGCCTGCAGCAACATGCCCAGCTTTGTTGCCAGAGTCGCTGAGTGGTGGCTGTCCAGCCATCTGAACAGGTCAGTATGGCCCAATTCCATCAGCACCATTCCCGCTTCAGTGGCACCAATGAAGTCCACAACATGGTTTGAACTGATCTTGGCCAATGCAACAATCGTTGTGAAGAATTCTGCAAAGTCTTCAAGATCCAGAGTTGCAGGGTCGTCTCCTCTTGCCAGCCGCTTCACTGCAACAGGCGATCCCTCCCATGTGCCTTTGTACACCATGCTATCAATGCACTCTCCCAACTGCAGATCACCTTTCTGCACAACCATCGGGAGCAAATCAAACCATCCCTTCACGCGTGCTCTGAGTGCCTTCCACTCCTCCTTATGGTGTTCGTTCTTGAAGGCACACTCCTCCCCCTCGTACAAGGCATATGTAAGGTATCCTACCAGCCTGGACTTGTCTCTGCGGACTCTGTCTGAGGGCACAACAGTCTCGATCTTCACTGAAGAAAAGCCCCAGTCCTTCACAAAAGCATGAAGCATTTCGCATATCACCTGTATGGCATCCCTTGCCTCATAAACCTTGTAAAAGGTTGTGAGGTTCAAGGGCTGCCTGTGTCGACTGATCAGCAGGTAGCCCAGCTTGCGAGCATGTGCCAGATTCTTTGTGGACTCCTGCCACTTTGCTCGTCTTCCTTGCCCCTCATTCCCTTCTTCCAACTTTCCCCCTTGCATCTGCATTAACAGCTCTTGGTACCTCGGAGACGACAACTCAATGTCGATCATTTGCAGCTGCGCCTGCAAGAATTCCATCATTTCCTGGTTGTATCTCAGATCCCCCTGCACAAAACAGGCAGCATTCATGTGTGGTGCTTCTTGTTGACATACCAATACATACAAGATGCTTGAAGTTTGCAGCTTTCTTTCATGTATACGCACTTGAATCTATACATCTGACCACCACCATCTTTGCTTACAGGTTCGCATGCATTTAGGCACTCACTTGTGCTTTTCCTGTAGTTTTGTCGACCTCCCCATCAAATGTGCACAGTGTAAATGAGTTTAGGATCTTGCAGTGCAGGGACATTTGCATTGCGTAATGCTTTTTCAAGACAACACTCAAGTCCACACTCAAACAACTACATAAGAATCCAGTACCATTATGGTAATTTATTCACTATATAGTAATCTGTACACTGCAGATGGGGATCACATGCAGCTTTAGGTGAAACAAATTTCTGGAGAACAGTGTATGGTCAGGCACAGTATTAAATCCAACCCTGCCTGCGGGTGACTTGTTCTCTAATACTATACAAAATAACACCAGGCGCCATTGCATTTGCGTAACTGTGATGGGGATTTTGACTATTAACAATTGTGATAAGCTTACATCAATAGTAAATTAGCACTGTATATCTTGGATGATGGCAACACCTGCACCCTGCCACTGCAACATGATGAAGCGGCGCTCATTCTTCATCCAATCAGGACAACTTAACTACCACCATGCACCAGTCACCGCACCTCGATGCTGTCAACCTGTTGTTCGCCGCGGTCGTTCAGCCGACTGAGTTTCTCCAAAATAAGATCCACCTTGTCATGCATGGTCTCCATCAGCTGCAATGCTTGCCTTTGGAACTCTTCATTCTGGCGGGAATGTTGCCAGTTTTGGGCAAGATCCAAGACTGTCAGACAACACAAGGCACATGCGACACAAGGATTAGTACTGCATTCATGAACACACAATGGATGATGAAGAGCAGCGCATGCACAGATTGTGTGGAAACTGAATAAAAGCATGTAAAGATTGCAAAGTAACTGAGAAAGACAGGGCTGTACCCCAGGTTTCCCCTTTGCAGCAGACATCGCAGTTTACTCCAGATGCTGTAAGCCACTGTTGGCCACTTGTACTGTGTCGACAACAATCCTTTACAGGGAGGTTCGTTTCTGTGTCTCAATCGTCAAGCATGACTGCAAAGATGCTTCCAATACAACACAATCTGGTTATGCTTACACGTTGTTATGCTAACACGGTTTGTGTTGCTGCACACTCTTCAGCAAGCCATTCAGCAAGATGCAAACACAGCAGCAAACTCATGAAATAGTCAAATTCTGGCAAGTGCCCTTGTCCTCTGAGCTGCCAGTGGCAAGCAGCCCAAAGCGCAGTGGCTGCCCTGCAGCAGGTATGCAGTCTGCTGTGCTCAAAGGACTAACGCACCATGCATGCAATGGTCTGCAAAAATCATCAGTGTGCACAGAACAAGCCCCTTATGATCATCCCTGCATGGACAAAATTCTGGAACCAAAGATGTTGTAGAGGTCTAAGAGAGGCTGTGAAACCATCACAGCATTGTAAAGGGTAGCAAGCAAAGCTACTGTGCACAGAATGCATCGTACCATTAACGGCATAGTCCAGGTTAGCTTCTATATCTCTGTATTTGTCATTTGTGCTTGGAGCCTCAAACAGCCTTCGCAGTATGCCGTGCGTTTTGAGATCCTTGAACAGGTCATCCACTCCTTTCAGTTCAGCATGGACACCTTCCAAGGCTCCTTTGATTCTCTTTGGAGGCTCTTTTTCGTAGTGTTGAGTCATTTCTGTAACCGTGACCTCCAACGTGTCAATCCGCCCGTTGAGCCGCTCTTTCCTCTTCGCGCTCGATCTCAGTTCTTTGTAATGCTCCTTGATTGTCAGGGCCAAGCCTGCAATGGTGCTGGCAAGCGTGAAGAAATCCATGTCTGCCTCCACCAATGGGAACACACAAAGGCTCAGGCTGTGCTGTTTTTGATGTGTAGCGCACAGATGCAAAAACCAATGCTATTTGCAGGTTGCAAGTGCACACATGCCACTAAACCCCTCAGGCCACAGGCGCTCTCATTGAATGGCAATCGCCTCAACTTCAACACATCACATGCACACACACACACACACACACACACACACACACACACACACAGATAAACTGTTGGCTGTTGTGGCAGGGACACCTGAAAATGGGCAAATCGAGATTGGCCATTGCCTCGAATTAGAAAGGACGCGAATTTGACGGGTGTTCTGCCAGTGGGGAGTTGATGTAGGGCGACAAAACCGTGGCTGCCGCAAGACAAGGGAGCAAAACCACGAACGGCCCACAGGCTCTGCGCACAGATTGTCGCACAGCATTCGACACACGTATCCAGAGTGGACACCAAGGCCAGGCGGGGCACCGCCATCGGGCCGGGAATTGGCGGCCACGCTGGACGATCCGCGATCGGCGCGATGCGGCGCGAGCAGCGTCCCCACCTCACCGTCGATCTTCGGAAGATGCACTCGAGCCCACTCAACCGAGTTTCTCTCCTGCCGGTGGCGCCAGCAGCGTCAGCCCTGGGTCAACGCACTCCCCAGTGGGCCCGCCCCCAGTGGGCCCCACGTGTCAATCCCGCCTGCAGCACGACGAGACGCGCCCGCTCCGGGCAGTCCCCTCGGACTGCTGCGCAACGCTCCGGCCCCAATGCGTGTCGGAGAGTCGACCCTGCGCTGTCCATGCATCGAATTTCAGCATTGACGGCCAGGGGTCAAACATGCCAACTGTCCGAAACCCACGTCTTGACGACAGCGGACACCGAACAGGTCAAAAGTAGGCGGATTGGGGGAATGCCAGCGCGCGGCAAATAGCGATCCGCAGGGACCACCCGCAGGCATTGCCTACCTTGGGAAACGCAGCTGGGGCGCGGCGCTTTGCCAGCCAACCGCCGTTCGCCAGAGTCGAGTCCGCAAAGTTGCAATTTGGATGCAAGCACAGCCCTGGTGAAGCAGTCGACGGTCGCTTCGCCGCCTTCGAGCGGCAGCCCGAAGGCCCGCTTGCCTGCGTTGCGGCCGAGGACGAACGGCCTTGAACGGAAGGCCCGTGCCGGGAGGCCAATGGGGGTTGTGCCCAGGCGCCAATGACGTCCCTCTTATAAAGCCCGAGGTGGAGAAGAAGCCGCGAGACAGTTGGGGCGAGAGATGGGCCGCCCAGATGCCGCCCAGCCCCATCACCTTTCTTGCTCATTTCCCGATCGGCGGAGTAGTTTGTGCTTTACTCTGAGAAAAGAAACGGAACATGTGATGCGATTCTTTGGCTGGTGTGGTGCCGACGGGACGCTTGCCTGGCACGGCACGACTGCTGCCGGTCGAAGCCGGTGGCGGAAGCTGAATGCTGTCGGGCTCCGGACAGCTTCCAGCTTTCAGGAAACACGACGTCGTGCTTCGTCGGGCGGGAGCGGATGGGAAGGTTCACTCCGCTGGTCGACAGCAGCTGGTGGAGATTGGCGCCAGCCACAAGACTGCGCTGCGTTGTCCGTGCGTCAGCCGCCACGATGCCAGATAGACCGATGGCAACACATCCAAAAACGAACACCAGGACGGTTCTGGACCAGTGTGGTGTATGTTGGGGAGGATGATCATCCTCATCTAGGATGGTCATCCTCCATCCATCGGTATCATTGAGAAGGTTTCAGAAGTCCGTGAGCTCCTGAGACCTTTGCAATGACATCAATGGACCCAACGTGGATGGTCCTTCAACGGCATGTAATAAGTTGTCCTATTCACTAGTGTCCGTTTGAACCAACGCATCCCTGCACGGCTGGTGGCCCATGCGTGATTTGGTCAACCGCCCATAATGCATGTGGGTGGCTCGGGTGACGAACAATCTGGCGCAATGGGGCGGCGCCCCTGTAGCAGTGATGGCCCGACTTTGGGGTGCCAACGTTCAACAGGTGAGGGAGTTCAAGCTGCGGCATCCGGGTGCACTGAGTCCCATCACTTGGGCGCCCTCGCCACATTCTCAAGACTGGAGCTGCTCAATTCGAGAGCTATTGTGCAGGCTTGTTATTTGCGCCCTAAACACTGATCGTATTCGCGTTCTTATAGGCTAAAAGTAGTTCTAACGTTTTTATGCTTAAACACAGTTTTTGCGTTTTTACACGTAAAAATAGTGTTTATGCTTTTGTGCATAATAAGGTGTAAAAACACGTAAATGCAACGGAAACGCTCGCCCGTGTACATAAAGACAGCACATAGAATTGCGGAGCCAGGGGAGTGGCGGCCAGGCGCGCTGGAGTGGGCAGAAAACGCACTTTTGCTCGACGCCGTCGTGGCCCTTGCGGAAGGCCAGGTGGACGCCATGTTGCATGTGCTCCAGGGGGCGGAGGACATGCAAATATCTATATGCATATATATGCAAATATATTACGATATTATGCAGATCAATGCAGATATAAATGCAAATAACATGTGCTCCAGGGGGCGGAGGACTGAATATTGTACGCGACTTTCATGGAGGGGTGGAGGTGGGGGGTCCGCGTAGCTCGGCCATGGGGCAAGAGGTCGTAAAACCACTCTCCATGGGGGAACATATGTAGCGAGCGGGAACGTTGGAAGGGGCCCCGGGCTGGGCCTGCCAGGCCCATCAGAAGCGGGGGCGACTGTTTGAGTCAGTTTTGGGGTGTTGAGCCGTCGCTGAGGGTGCGCATACATGCAGTGAATAAACAGATGCTGGAAAATCCCTGGGTCGTTTTCCGACCTCTCGGAAGTGTCGAACCGACGTTGGTATCCATGAGCCCCCGTTGGCAGCCGCGGTTGCTCGGCCAACAAACTCCATTTCGCCGCTCGCTGGGGTGGTCGTGACGAGATCATCCGTAAACAGAACAGTATACTGTGAACGTGGCGTGGCTGTGATGGTGTACATGTTGGATGGGAAACGCATGCCACGTCACGCTGTCTGGCAATGATTGAAGCCCTTTCCACACGGGCAAATAGCTAATGGCTGAAAGACGTGTGGCAGAATGCCACAGCACAGAAGGGACGAGCATCGTGTGGATGTACCACAGTTTGCTAGGACAGGAAACATTCGCGCTGGGAATTTGGAACTGCACCCGCCGGTCGCAATGCAGACGCCTTGAACGCCCAAATTTTTCATGCATCAGGGCCCCGTTTCAGGCTGCGACAGGTCCGCGAAGTCGCTTGTAGTGTGACGGGACGTCCACCAGGGCGTCGAGGTGCAAGAGCAAGTTGCAGAATATCCAAGTACTGTCAGTGACAGTAGCAGGGGATTCACTGAAGGGACATGACGCTTCAGTACTGTCCAGCAACACGTGCAGGCATAAGCAGGTCAGAAATGGCTGTTAAAACCAGCTTCGCTGTAAAAAGACAGTGGCGGGTACAACTGCAGTCAATATACTTCCGCATCTTGAGACATTCGCTATTCAAGTCAGTATATTAGAAATGCGGTGCTGGGGCAGCAACAACCAAAATGCCCGTGGATTCCAGCATCAGCCTGTCAGAAAACTGGCAAAACAGCCTACCGACCAGTACAAGCAATTTCATGGAACATCCTGCAATGATGCACATGAATTGACAGCCCAGAAGTTTCTTGGGCTGATCCTTGTGACAAAACTAAAACGATTGCCTTCCTGCTCAAATACAAAATCAACCCCAGAAAGAAATCATGCAACAATGACATCGCCCCCTGAAGCACAATTGACGCATCCCTCCATGCCGCGCATCTTTCCTAAGGTTAGTATGCACTGCACTCACAGCAGTCCCTCTCATGGACAATTCTTCAGACCATCGTAGACTGCCTTGAGATCATCATAGACTTCCTGCATACTCACTGGCCTCTGGGTGGGCTCGGTGGAGCAGCATTTCTGCATCAGCGTTGACAACCTCTCAGGCAGCTCCATGCCATTGGGAAGACTTGGAAGCTCTCCGTTTCTCACCCTTTTCATCACTTCTGCTGTCGGAGTGCTCCTCCCATACGGATAGAGACCCCCCACAACGTGGTACAGCACTATGCCAAAGCTGTAGATGTCAGATGCGGTTGTGTATGCCTTCCCTGTGAAGATCTCAGGAGCAACCCATGCGGTGTCTCTATCCTTGTTGATGTAGGTTCGGAACGTCTCGCTGGCCTCACCTTCGTGTCTAACAATTGCCAGACCAAAGCCAGCAACTTTCACTGTTGGACATGCCTTATCCCCAAAGAGCACAAATTTTCTGGTGCGTACAGCACGGTGCACAAACCTGTGCTCGTGAACAACCTGCAGACCTTTGGCAGCCTGCAGCAACAGGCCCAACTTTGTGGCTAGCCCCTCTGAGTGGTGGCTGTCCAACCATCTCAACAGGTCAGTATACCCCAATTCCATCAGTATCATTCCTGTCTCAGTGGCACCAATGATGTCCACAACATGTTCCTTCGACCTGATCTTGGCCAATGCAACAATTGTTGTGAAGAATTCCGCAAAGTCTTCAAGATCCAGAGTTGCAGGGTCGTCCACTTTTGCCAATCGCTTCACTGCCACAGGCGATCCCTTCCTTGTGCCTTTGTACACCATGCTATCAATGCACTCTCCCAACTCCAGATCCCCATGCTGCACAGCCATCGGCAGCAAATCGAACCATCCCTGTATGCGTGACTTGAGCCCCATCCACTCTTCCTTTTGATGGTCGCTCTTGAAGGCGCACACCTCACCATACAAGACATAGGTGAGGTATCCAACCAGCCTGGACTTATCTCTGCGAACTCTGTCCGGGGGCACAACATTCTGGATTTCCACCGAAGGGAAGCACCAGTCTCTCACAAACGTTTGCAGCATTCCACATATCATCTGCACGGCTTCCCTTGCCTCAAAAACCTTGTAAAATGTCGTGAGGCTGAAGGGTTGCTTGTGTCGCCTGATCAGCAGGTAACCAAGCTTCCGGGTGTGTGCCAGATTTCTTGTGGACTCCTGCCACTTTGCTCGCTCCTCTTTCGACATCTCATTCCTCTCTATCCGTAGCAACAGCTGTCCATATTCTTTTGACGACAGCACAAGGTCGATCTTCTCCAGCTGATCCTGCAGGAATTCCATCATGTCTTGGTTGTATCTCAGCTCCCCCTGTGCAAAACGGGCGCAATTCCTGACTTGAGTGCATCCTGTCATCACCACAATATAGCGCAAATATATATATATATATATATATATATATATATTTATATATATTTATATTTATTTATTTATTTATATTTATATTTATATATTCATATATATTTTTTTGATTTCCAATGTATTACATGCCGATTTAAGCAAGGAGCTCCCCAGCAAATCGCAAAGCACAACAGGATCCTTTTCCAGCAGGAGCCGATGTAGGGTCCCAAAACAATCAGGTCGAAAGAAAGTATCAGTGATTGGTCAGCGTTCAGTATCTATGCGGGGGAGTCCTAATCATATATATGTTCCACAACTTTCTAGCATATGCCCGCATTTGCACCTGTTTCCCCTGCCATCATGAACATCACCCCTTTGGAGTACTGGCATGATTTGTATTTATGTGTTCAGTGGTGCTTTCCCAGCAGAGTTTGAGACCTCTGAATAAAGCATGCAAATGAAACAAGAATTTGAGACCTTGAATGGCAGTGGCCTTCTGGTGGGTGGTGTGATTTGTTTCCAAGTGCAACATTGATGCATTCCAGTGCGCCAGCACATGATGCATCGTCTGCTGCACACTACTTGCAAAGTATATACAGTGGGGGGTGCGGTTTACCGACAGCCCGTGACAAGCCGGCTGAGGGGTGGCTAAAACTATATGCGTCGCTACAGTGCCTCAGTACTTTAAGTGCTTCAGCAGTACTCAACACAGTTTGGCAGTAGTTTAAGCTCTGCAAGGCATCCTGTGTGCTTCCCCAAACACCGCCAGATAAGACCGCCATTACGTGGTTCGAATCTCTTTATCCTGCATGCCAGTGTAGGGGGCACCCTGGCCACCAGGTGGTGGTGGTGATGGGGTGTGTGGGTGTGGGTGTGGGTGGGTGGGGGGATACCCTATGCAGCTGGTGTAAAGGGTGCCCTGGACGCCGGTGTAGGGAGTACCCTAAGCTCCCTGTGCAGGGAGAACAATGGCCGCCGGTGTAGGGGGTACGTTGGCCGCCGGTGTGCGGGGTACCCTGGCTGGCAGTATAGGGGGTACCCTGGCCCCTGGGTACCTCGGTCGCTGGCACCAAAAGCCAGTATGGGTCCCGGCAGTGCGGGTGTAGGGGAGACGCTACACCCGCTTTACCAGGCCCATACTTGCTTTTGGTACCAGCGACTTAGTCGCAGCGTTGAAGTCGCGGGCGCCTGGGCCTGTCGCAGTGAAAAAAAAGTACTACAGGAACGGCGACAAACCATTCAGGGGGACGCTAAACCCAGACAGCTCGCTAAACAGGGATCGCTAAACCAGGCGCCCCACTACGCTGATAACTATAACATATGACTAATCACATGTAAATAATTGTGCGAACATTGTGTGAGCTTATGTAATACATGGCTATATGAAGTAGCATTATGGTACAATCGTCTGCACTGTTGTAATTAAGCTGTATTGCAGAATTGATATGGTACGCTGCTCAATATACAGTGATCCACATTGGAAAATGGTGAGAACACGTGAATATGGATGTAACAGATTTCTGGAGAACTTCCGTCAGAAACGGTGGAAAATCCAACGCCGTCCATAGGCGAGCTGTTCGCATTGGACTATAGAAACAATAATATTAAAAACAGGTGCCATCGGGCTGTGTTACACAGCCCGATGGCACTTATTTTAATATTACCCAGCCTGTGTAATTGCGATGACTAAAATGAGTATGACCAATGGCAATGGTGTCAATCCTGTGCAATAAAGCAGCCGTGGCCACTCTTTGCCTCTTGCCACGTTGATGCGTCCACTCTGCCACTGTAATGTGATGAAGCAAGACCCGTTCTTCATCCAGTTCATGAAAATGCCAACATTGCCATTTGTCAGACCACGTACCTCATTGTTGTCAAGCTGCTGTTCACCGGTGTCGCTCCGTAAAGTGAGTTTCTCCAAAATTAGATCCGCCTTCACATTTACAGTCTCCATCAGCTCCAACGCTTGCCCTTGGAACTCTTCAAACTTGCGGGAATGATGCCAATTTTGGGCAAGATCCAGGACTGCAAGACAACACAAAGCGGGAGGACACAAGGGTTAGCACTGCATTCGCTGGAGTGCAGCGAAAGACAAGGAGAAGTACCGATACAGAATTTGCAGACCTGAATGAAATCGTGGTAAAGCTGTGTATCAATCAAACAAAACACAATTTCATTCAAGTTTCCCCACTGCAGCAGAGCGCTGCAATTTGCTCCAAGGGCTGGAGGCCAGAGTTCGTACTGTACTGTGAACGCTTGGCATTGCAGGGGAAGAATCCGTGCCTTTGTCTCGATGATGAAATGTTGCACCAGAAATGCTCCCAAGTGACAAACTTGCTCAATAAGAAACTGTTTCCATCGCTGTGGGGTTTTCAGCCATTCAAAATGCTGTCAGCTTGGAAGCAAACAGCATATAGTAGTCAAATTCTTGCAACTATCAAGTCTTCTCAGCTGCCAGTTTCAGAAAGCTCAAGCCACCTCTTGTGGCACTGCAGCAGGTGCATTGCCCACTGCATACAAAGGACAAATGCATCATACAAGCAACTGTTTGTGAAGATTCCCACAGTGTGCACAAGCAACCCAGTTACGCTCATGCCCATGCGTCCAAGATTTGGAAACGCAATGCACATTTTTAAGATGATGCAAAGGCGCCTGAGCAGCAAAACCAACATGGCACTGCCAAGGGTATCAAGAAAGGTCGCTGTGTGCAGAATGCATCGTACCATTGACAGCATAGTCGAGACTCATGCCTATATCCTGGAATTTTCTGCTTATGTTTGGTGCTTCAACCATCCTTTGCACTCTGTTCTGCTCTCTGATATCCTTGAACAGGGCAGCCACTCTGTTGAGTTCAGCATTGACGCCTGCCAAAGCTCTGTTGATTCTCTCTGGCGCCTCTTTTCCATAGCGGTTTCGCATTTCTTTGACTATGAGCTCCAACGTGTCAACGCGCCCTTTGAGCCGCTCACTCTTCTTCTTGTTGGATTGCATGTCGTTGTAATGCTCCTTGATGGTCGAAACCAAACCCGCAAATATGCCAACGAGCGTGAGAAACTCCATCTCCGCCTGCGCTGGCAGGTACACACAAGGGCAGAGCCAGTCACGCTATGATATCCAGTACACGATGCAAACAAACGCTGCCTGCAGGCCTCCTTACACATGCACACATCCCAACAGTGTTCAGGTGTTCACAGGCAAGTGTCACGGCATAGAATGTTGAGCACCTGCAAGTCAAATCCATCATCCACGGAGACAATCTGTCTGCTGTTGTGGCACACGCGATGCCAAATAGAGGGTTATGCCTTATTTGTACTTCAATGTCTTGTACAAAAATATGCACAGGCATTGAAAGGTACCCTCAGAGCTCGTCTGGCACTGAACGTCTGTTGCCAAATCTTCAGCCCTTCGATGGACCAACCTAAGATTCTTGCATCCAAGAAGGCGAACTCTGCTGTGTGTTGCGGGTCCTATTAATGAGCTATTGGCATCTGTCACTCGGCATAAGACTCGGGTAGGATCTCCTGTCAAACTGCGAGAATGGGCACAAACAAAAAAGAAACCCTTAATGGGGGTGGATAGGCCTCGGCTACTGTCCCGATGGACAAGGGACTCGGCCGTTCTGCAACGGGGAGTTGATGTCGTGCAGCAAACACCACGGCCGCTTTAAGGCCAGGGAAACGAAACCACGAACGGCAACGGGCTCTATCATGGAATGCGCAATGCACTTGATGCCAATGGGAATTTACTCGAGGCTTGGCGCTGCTACGCCTTCGAGCAGGGTATGGGCGTCCACGCTGGACGATCGGCGATCGGAGCGATGCTACGCGAGCAGCACCGCCAGCTCACCTTCGATCTTCGGAAGATGCACCCGATCCCGCTCAGCCGAGTTTCTCCTCTGCCGGCGGCGCCAGCAGAACCCCTGGGTCAACGCACTCCCAGTTCACCCGCCGCCTATGGGCGCCACGTGTCAACCCCGCCCGCAGCACGACGGGTCCCGTGCGCTCCGGCCAATCCCCTCGGACGTGCTGTGCAATGCTCCGGCCCCAATGCGAGTTGACCCTGCGCTGTCCATGCAACGAATCTTCAGCACTGACGGCCACGGGTCAAACGTGTCAACGGTTCGAAACCCAGGTCTTGCCGAGAACGGATTCTCTGCGGATGCCACGAGGTGGATTGGGTAAATTCCAGAACGTGGCCAAAACGCGATCCGGAGGAGATGCTCGCAGCCATTGCCCACCTTGCGAAACGCCCTTGGGGAGCACGGCTTTGTCAGCCAAACGCCGTTCACGAGTGCAGATTCGTCGGCCGGTCGCAATTTGGATGCACGCGCAACCCCCGGTGCAGCAATCGCTGTTGTCGATCGGCAAACAGAAGGCCCCCCTGCTTGTGCTGCGGCACAAGGACGAAACGCCCTGGTGCTTGAATCGAAGGCCCCAGCAGAGAGGCCAAAGGGGGCGCACAAAGGATATCCAGCCGCCAAATGACGTCCTTAAAGCCCGGGCCGGCGAGAAGCCGTGAGGCAGTCGGGTGTGCAACATGGGCGCGGCCAGCTGCCTCACAGTTCGAACGCCTTTCTTGCCCATTTCCCTATCAGCGGAGTAGTTTGTGCCTTCAGTGGTGAGGATGAACGGAACATTTGATGCGAGCGTGTGGCTGTTGTTGAGCCGACGGAACCCTTGCCTGGCACGGCACGGCTGCTGCCGGTCGAAGCCGGTGGCGCAGCTGAGTGCGGTCGACCTCTCGACAGCTTCCAGCTTTCAGGAAACACAATGTCGTGCTTCGTCGTGTGGGGGTGGACGGGAAGGTTGGCTCCACTGGTCGACGACAATTGGTTGAGATTGGCGCCAGCCACAAGACTGCCCTGCGTTGTCCTTATGTCAGCTGCCATATCGACAGGTAGACCGACGGAAATATGTCCAACAACAAGACACAGGAAAAGTCTGTACCAGTATGGTGTATGGTGAAACGGGGGAACAAATCCTGAAGCTTTCATAAGAATGTCAATGGATCCCACACGGATGGTCTTTGAATGATTCGGCACGAAATTGGATCATTCAGTAATGCCCATTTTATTCCAACGCGTTCCTGCAAGACTGGTTTACCAGTCTCGCAGGGATGCGTTGGTTTAAGTGGACATGGTTCCAGTGGACACAGTTTGCAAAACATGCATGATTGGCCAACCGCCAATGGTGCATGTGGGCGAGATGGCTAACGAAGCCCTGTGCCATGGGATAGCGCCCCTGTGGCAGTGATGGCCCGATGTTTTGGGAAGCTCAAGCTGCAGCACCCAGCCGGCGCTGTGTCCCATTGCTTGCCGCCCACGCCTAAATCTCAAGACCGAGCTGCTGGAATTCGAGGATTACTGCAGCTGCCGGGTAACGTATATGTTATGCGGGGTAACTCACGCGGGGTAACATAGTTATGCGGGGTAAAATACCATTATGCGCATTCTTGCTATATACACTAGGAAAAAAGTGCCAAATAACACTTTTGCGAACACACATAAAACACATTTCATCAAAGTTCTGCACCCTAAGAACGCAAAAATAACACAAACCCGTAAATTTTGTACACGTTTGAGCACGCATTATTTGGTCCTTTTTTGCTAGTGATAGCCGGTGATAGAATCAATTGCAGCGATGTCGCCGACTTGGAATCTTCTTCGAAGAATTCTGGCACCACAGCAGGCAGAGCGGAGCAACAGAGAAGGGGCTAAACAGAACGGTGGCGATCGCCATCGCGATGGGAAGTTTGCAGGGGCTACGGCTGGGCGATTTTAAGAGGCCACGGCTAATAGGGATGGCGGTGGATTGCTTTTATGCAGGTGATGCAAGATATTTGTCTTGACAAATCCCCTTCCCAGCACATGAGGGATAGGGGCGGAAAATATCTGGAAGCCCCGGCCAACTTCAGAGATCTATGCATGAACTGGTACTATATGAATGGGGAGAGACTGTCGCTGGCGACGGAATGGACCGCATTGCCAGGCGGTGTATCGACACGTGCAAGGAGCTGTTGTATGGCTATGGGATGTACGGCCCTGATCTACCAATGTCAATTGACAATTAACATTGTAATAGAAGCAGTAATCGATTCTAAATTGGAGATTGCTGCAATCCAAATGCCATTGCCCATGTGGCTGGCAATTCACTCAACGGCTGTAGGGAGACTATGCTGTCGAAGACTGCTCTGTGGGAACGGCACCATCCCAGCTGTCTAACATGTTGCGCAGTGGCGTTCAAGGCATTGTCCTCCACTTCAATCAGAAGTTTCCGCATCGGCGTTTGCGAATTTGCAGAGGATGGCACAAGAAATGACGCCGGCGCTGGCTCCCAGGGTGCCTGTCAGTATTCCCCACACTGCAGCCCAAATTAGCGGCATCAAAAAAATGAATGGGTCCATTCCAGTGCTTCCCCAATGCCGCAATCGACTCAATACAGTCATATACCATGGATCCGCATACAATTTATATACCATGGATCTGCATACAATTTCCTTCGCCTATGTAGTCATGGTCCTACCCACACTGAGGCTCATGTGTTGAAATTCCAATATTACAAACAGAGCGAGAAATTGTTCCTGATCCACCAACGGTGCCCATTCACAAGAAATGCGATGCAGGGCTATTGAAAAGCAAGCGTTCAAATCCCGTGTCCCTCGGAAATGATGACCATCCCACAGCTAAAGAAGTTGCTCAGAAATTCACTCTAGAGGCTCATGCGTTGGAAAGCCAGCAGTGCATTGGCAGTGGCCATGATATCACTCAAAGGTTACTGATATGCTACCTTCCTTGGCGATGCCACGGTGACTGCATCGGGCTTGACACTAGCGCTGGCGTTGGGCCAAGCACATGAGGCTTGGTTTTTACGTTGACGGGCCTATTTTTGGATTCATATTTTTACGCATGAAGACGCGTAATGTGGCCATACTTACGAGTATTCACGGTTCGTTGAAACGGCCAGATTACGTGATGAAGCCCCAATCAACGATCACTCCTCCGCCCTCTCGAGCACTGCCAACACAGCGTTCGCCTCGTCCTTGGCAAGGCCATCGACATCTTAGAACCAAAGTTCGTTGTACGCACACTCTAGTGCGTCTAATGTGCCCACCCCGGACTTCCTGAGTCTTTATGTGCTGTCTTTCGGTACACAGGGTCCATTTTCAGCGTTTGACAGCTACTTACGCGCAAAAACGTAGAAACTATTTTAACACATAAATAACAATGTTTACGCCGTTAATACCAAACCTGAAGCACGTACCCATGAATTTCGATGGTTTGCATTATAAATGGCCTTAGCAAAGCAAAACCATTTCGCCTTCCTGGTGACGGTCCCCACAAAGAGCCAATTTTCGTTTGCTCAATTCCCAAGATTACTATCCCCTCTCTACTCAGAGGCAGCTGGACCTCCTGCTTACTTGAACACCCACTGTGTGCATTGCAGACGGGTGGCGCCAGATAAAATGAACGTATGAGGAACAGAGAAAACTTTTTATGTGCGTACGTACCACATGTCGCCTGCAAGGGAAATATCCAGTTTGTCATTCGAAAGCGAATTTATGCAATGGCATGTCGAAGGGTGGCCATTGTATGACGGCAGTGTACTATTGACTTCCCGTTTGATCTCCAACTACTTCGTGATTCCGCTATGCATGATCTTCTCAGTATCTCGCTTGGAAGCATCAATTCCTTGCCCACTGCCAACCGTCGATATGAACATGCTAATTTTCGCACCAGCCACAACTTATGCGGTGATGGTTGTACTCTACCCAAGATGGCGTGATAAACTTGCGGTATTTTCTACCATTTTCAGTGCCCCAAAGGTGGCCCCAATCCGCTGCAACTTGCTTTGGAGCTCACTTCACCAAAGTCGCCCCCTGCTTGCAAGTCGCACTGGTTTGAGAATTGCGAATTTCTTATCATGACCGATTCCTTCGATTGAAGCACGTCCTGCATGGCTGCTCAGCTTCAGCAACAATGCGATGTCGAACAACACTAGCAGCGAACAACATTTTCAATGCCAACTACCATGCCACTTTAACACGAAGTGGCGCCACTGCAACGATTGCGATGGCATAAAAGCAGATATGTTTTCAATTAGTGTTAAATCGGTCACCAATTTTCATAAAAGATTAAACATGGGTCAGAGCCATAGAACAGTATGTGGCGTCACCAAATGTCGCTTTCTACTGGTGTAATGGCTGAAAGCCCCAAGGCCATTGGAGCTTAGTACACTAGGAAAAAACATGCCAGATGACACAGTCCTGACACGGTCTGCTCAAAATCCAACTGTGTACTTTCGGCAAATGTGGTCCCAAAAGTACACAGTTGGATTTTGAGCAGACTGTGTCAGGACTGTGTCATCTGGTCTGTTTTTTACTAGTGGTATAGTATCCCACGTTTGACAGGGCGCCACAGCATGCACATTCAGAAATGCATGACAGCTTTGTGTGGAGCACATTACAACTGTGCGCAAGTGTCACTGGCACACAGTTCGTATCACCGACCCTGCCTCATTCAGAAGGTATCTCACTCTTTAGCTCTGAGCGCACCCCCTGCATCCCCAATGGCCCACAGCAACAACATTTGGGTCAATGGCACAGTACATTCACGGTTTATATTCAGCATCCCCTCCAATATCTTTGTTCCTTGTCTACGATACAAACAGATTGAACTAGTAGTGCACCAGTATATACCCCAATTACTTGTTGCTAGTGGCCACCCTGTTGGTATCCACCCCCTCTCTTGTTGCCCAATCCATGCTGGGTTCCATGTACTGGTGTTAGTAACCCCGTCAAGTAGTGGGTGTGTGGCGCTGCCATGATGGGCGCGTGATGGCACTCCTCCTGGGCCTACACTGATAGTTTGACAATAGGCTGCTCGTTTATCACGCATCTGCAGGACAGTCAGAAGTCCTGAGAGGCAGGCAGGAACATTGGCGATGCACAAATCGAAAGTGCAGCTTACAGCACACAAGGATGGGGAGGGCATTTCCAGTACGTGCGGAAAGCAGGAGCAGCCACAGGACACCGTTATTACTTGAGCAAGTGGGGGTAGGTTGGAGAGGCATGGAGCCACCATTGTGCTGGGTAATAAACACGCTTTTTGCCTGTGTTTGCTGACCCCGTTCGCCACAGTTGTGAAAGCTGGCACTTGCGACATGCGTAATGTAGCTTTCCTTGCTGCTGTCTCACCTTTCTGTATTTTGGGGGGGCAATATTTGAATATTTATCTTGGCTGTTCTTTGGATCGATGGTCCAAACCATCATACCATTCATGGCCCAGTGATATTATCTATCACCTGGTTTGCTCTGTCGGGGTGCCCTGCCACTGGATAGAGGCCCAGCCCTTTGGTACTAGCATCTGGTTACTGTAGTTCTTCCTTCAATTTTCTGTCCTTTTGTTGCTGCAGCAGTTCGTCCCTGCTGTCCCTTAAGCTTATACCTAAGGTGGAACAGAATTTAGTGCTTTGTGCAGTGAAATCTTGCACACAGAATAGCACATAGAGCTGATGCACAGCTCTATCCTCTTTTTCTCCAGTAGCTGTCCAAAGAGTCTCAAGACGCTATCCAGACGCATTCGCCACAATAAAGTCGTCTAAGTATTGGTGCATTGGGGCTTTAGTCCATGCATTTCCATAAGTGCACCATGCCCTTAACACTTCCCAGGCAGACGCTGTCGTGACAGGTTCAAACTTTCTTTTTTTCTTTCTTCCTAGGTTTGCCTTGTCGATGTGCTGCAGCATTGATGACAGTTCTGTAGTGTGGCTGCTGTGCTTCAATGGCAGCCAAGTGGTCATGTTGGAGGCGGTGCAGCTTCCACGACTTGATGGTCCCTTTTGAGTCCTTGACTCCCTCCAGCAAGCACCTTCCTTCCAACGTATGCAACATTTGCAAGGCCTCCTCCTGATCAGGCATGTCCCACAGCTGTGACACCCCATCTGCTGTGATGCATTGATAGTCAGTCAGGGCTTTGAGTGCGATGTAGCACGACCTCTCATGCTCACTGAGGTTGTCCAATTCAATGTCCTTGCATCGCATCAGCGACAAGTGCCTCTCCTGATCAGCTGGGTGCAGGAGCCCGACATTTGGAATTCGCAGTGCCAACTTTGACACAGGATCTGAAATCCTGTCCAACAGCATTTCAGCCACATCTCTCCCATCTCCATCGTCACCTCTATCCTTAATTCTCTGACGGAGTGCAGCACCAATAATCACAAGCGCAAGTGGATGGCCCCCACATTCCTCCAAGAAACTCTCAATAGTGGGGCGCTTCTCCAGTGCTTCGGAAATCGTGATGAACAGCTCATGAGACTGATCATCATTCAGTGGCTGAAGCCGCACTGCCTTTGCACCGTCAGTACCAACAAACAGATTGCTCAGTTGCGTGGTAACCAGCAGTGGGCATCCAATCCGCAGCAAAGGTCTGACGAACTCCTTGTGCTGCAGTCCATCAACCACAACCAAAACTTTCCGCTTCCCCACCAACCGTTGAATGGCAGCAACATACGCGTCTTCCCCCCATCTGCTTCTGTTCCTCCCGCTTGTCCACCAGGTTGAGAACGCCTCCAAGAGCTGGTCGTGCAGCATGCCCAGGATAGCAACAGTTCCTCTGCTTGCCGGTAACCTGAGCACTCGGACATGCAGCCAGAAAACACCATCCTTGAAGTGATCACAGCACCGTGCTTCTCGGGCAATTTCAATTGCCAGAGTTGTTTTGCCAAGTCCTGCCATTCCTTCAATGCTCACGTGAGGGACTGCACCTGAGCCTTGCGATTCAGTCAGGGCATCGACTATCTCATTGCAAAGGCTGTTCCTCTGTATGAAATGGCCCAATCTGAGTGGGATGTGGTTGTGTTCAAATGAAGATGGTGCAGTTGGCGTTTGGGGCCTGTATCCCTGGTTGAGCAGGCAACAGTGCAATTGAAGGTCAATAATGGCATCATGAGCACATGCTGAACAAAGTGGAAACTACTTTTCAACAGAGCATAATGATGAAGCAATACGTCTTGGAAGATGCCTATACCCTATGCATAAGGAGTGTTATGGATCTAGTGTGTGCAATGCTCAGCATAGATAGTACGTTGCTGTAAGGGTGTTAACAATAAAGCACGTGGAACACAGAATGCACTTTTATTGGCATCACAGCCTTCTTGAATGGATCCACATATATCCTATCAGACTTGCCCTGAAACTTACATTTCGACACAAGGCAATTCCGAGTGACCCGCTGCATAATGTGGTACCCTCAATATATCAAGAAACGACCTTATGGATTTTCCACAAGGCAATTTCAGAACAAATGCATTTTTAAGATAGTTCCAATTGTGTAACTGCCATTGTTTATTGCATTCAATTTGTATCCTTGTCGATGCCATGTAGATCGTGTCAACAGGGGTGCAACAAAGAGGTGAATTGTAACTCACCATGATCCGAACGATGAACATCATCAAAATGGCGGTGATGAACAGGCAAATGCTTATATTGAGAGGTGACATCTCCTATGGCACAACACATGCATGTGAAATAAATGCTGTCATTGGTTTAAATCAAACCAAATGGAGGACTTTGGCACAGCATTCACCACACAATTGCATAGGAATTACAACAGGAGATTCGCTGAACTATCACACATTGCCATGCAGCCTAATTCACATTTCAGCACTTTTGAATTGATCAAAACCGTTTTCAAACACCAAAGTTCTTCCAGGGCTGGTAGGATTCGAGACAACAGTAATTTCATCAAGTAGTCTGGGGAGACATACAACACCACAAAAAGGAGTCCATAACTCAGCCTCTTCAGATTGTATCCATAACTCTATGCCATTTACAAAACAAATGCAGAGCCCTTGACATGTGTTTACCAGATTGTGCCTTTTCATGAACTGTTGTGCCTGAACAACACAAGCACAAATCAGCACCTTCATCGTCAATAAAAGTCTGAACGTAGGCATTCCATACATAGAGGTATGAAGGGTCAGGCTAATGCTCATTTGTTTGGCTAAGGGACGATGTTATTTTGAATTTTGTATGCTTAGCATCAAATTGGAGTTAAGAAGGGTGGGGGTGGGTGGGTGGGGCGTTCAGCCATTGATGGTAGGAGATTATATATTCGCACTAAAATCAAAATAAATTGAGAGAATGCACAAAAGCGCTGCTGATCGGGGGCAAATAGCTCATGAATTGTTGCAAAACCTCCCTGAAACGTTCAATCATTAGGGAAATCCTTACAGTGGATCAATTTTCAGGCCTTTGGGCTGCTGCCATTGCCTTCCATGACTTTAAGCCTCCCATTTTTCAAATCACTGCAATTGCTACAGTTTTTAACTTTTTCCCCTTAAATTGTTTGAAGTTGCATGGCGTTGTTAGGTAGCTTTGATGAGTCATCCTGGCATCGAAATAAGTATCGGCACTAAGGAGAGGGTGGGTGTAGGGGTTGGGGTGGGGGCCTGTGCTTAACATCATGTTGATGCTAAGCATGCAATATTCAAAACAGTGCTTTTCCTGAATATCTGCATTGAACCCTGATCACTTTTGATGTGAACATGTTTCTTATGACAACAGGCCTTTTATCCACCATGCCAGCATTTTATGTAATGTTCATGTAAACCTTGTATGGCACAAAGAAAACAACATTGTAAACCTTGTATGGCACAAAGGCTTTGACATTGTTTACTAGTACCGTTTTGCAGCAAAGGCCTGACACCATGTTTACTTTAATTCCACTGGAGCAAAGCTCCCTGTGAAGCCACAGAGTTTTCATTTTTGGTCCAACATTTGTCTCTAACAAGTGCAAAAGACAGATTTTACATTTTTGGTCCAACATTGTGTAACAATGCAAATTGAAATTTTGGAGAGTTATTTGCCACCAATTGAAACTCTAATTATGTTAAGAGCAACACAAGATGCATTATCATTTTGCAGGGATGAAAAAGAATCTCAGATCATCGCAGCAGTCACGTTTCTTGGTACCAGGATAGCATGTGGAACATTCTGCTGCATATTTCACCAATTCCATTCAGTGTGGACATATTGTACAAAACAAGTACTTCTCTGCCAGTGTAAAACAATTGCACACCTGGCATATTAGCCAGTGGTGCTGGCAAACGTCATCATGATATGGTGTAGCCATCTTTGGAATCAATTGGGGCTCGACAGTGATAAGGGTCCTCAACAGCAGCTGCCAGCCGTGCCCCATGGTGGCTGATATTTGGGCAAAAGCCTCTGCAAGCCGCTCATTAGGCGTGCCTAAATCCTGGAGTCGTCCATAAATGTCAGCATGTGCATCTATCAGAAACAAGAGGGCCAGGCAACAAACAAGAATGCAGAATTAGCTCCTGATTCATCAGCAAATTAGTGCAGCATTAAAGGTGAATTTCTTTAATTGCCATTGGCCCCTGCCTCTGTGGAGACTGCGCACAAAGACTGCCACATATGATCAGGTCCATATACAGCTGTACATGCAGCCATGAAATCATTGCAACCCAATCAGGCGCAAGAGATTGCAGTAAAATCTGAAGAACTGTTGTCTGGGAATGTGCAGAGCAACACTGTGAAATAGAATAGGAGGCATGCCAGTGGTAGAAGATTTATTATCAGGCAAGACTCGCTGCAGCTGGGCAATGTCATTTGCATCAATACACTTAATAGTTTGCAGAGCTCTTACCTCAGACATGTACACCCAGAGTGTGACCATGCAAACAACCAGAGCGATCTCAAGCAGCCAGAACACCACGCTTGCCTGCAATGACAGAAAACATATTAGATGTGTTTGTCTACATTGGAGAACACGTGGAGCCCCATTTTATACAATTGGCAGGGATGTCCTGATCCATTCGCATGTGCATAGCTGTCTGGCCAAAAGGGGCTCATGAATTGCATAAACAAATGTTGTTTGGATTGATCGGATGCCTGTTATATTGCCTACATTTCTGAATGTATTCACTGTCCCCAGGAGGTTGAAGCCATGAAAATAAAGGGTATGAAAAATTGGCACAGATGCAGACGTGGTGTACGTTTGTTTAAGCCAAAGCACCTCCAACAGGCAAATGCGAATACCTTCAAGGGATGTGATTGAAAAATTTGGCACAGATGCAGACATGGTGTACATCTGTTTAAGCCAAAGCAGCTCCAACAGGCAAATGTGAATATCTTCAAGGGATGTGATTATAGATTGCAAAGATGTCAGTGTCTTTTGTTGTGCAATCGGCTTCCATAGGGTGGGGACTCTGTGGTATAAGCATTTGCCATGCATAAAATCTGGTCAATGATGGCAACAACGCCTGTAATTGCCTGACATGTGCAAGTGACTATACATATCTATACTCATGACCACTATGGTCATTCAACATTCTAAATAAAACAAATCAGCTACAGAACAGCAAGTACCAAAGAATGCAACAAGAAGCATCTAGATGCATTTCGAATGACCACTGAAATACGAATT
Organism: Ostreobium quekettii; assembly: GCA_905146915.1. Classification (NCBI taxonomy): domain Eukaryota; kingdom Viridiplantae; phylum Chlorophyta; class Ulvophyceae; order Bryopsidales; family Ostreobiaceae; genus Ostreobium; species Ostreobium quekettii. The sequence goes on along the minus strand of CAJHUC010000898.1, from coordinate 51,025 downwards.
CCCAATGGTTGCAGAGCATGTTTGTTTTTTGTGGATATTCATAGCGCATCACAAGTCTGCAGGCCAACACTTCCCACTTACCCATGGAGGTATGTCTCTGGTTGCAATGAATGCCATCTGCCAACATAAATAAACATATGTGCTCAAACCAAGGTTCTTAGTAATGTGATTAAATTGTAACATTTGTTGTCTCAATACTGTATAACAGACGATTTCACATTGCCATTGGCTGCAAAGGTTTAGTGCTTCAAAATCTACAAATATGAATGCGACCACTTCATGTCTCGAGCATAATGGCACAATGAAACATGTACCAATATGTCTTTGCAATTTAAGCTCTTCTGGGTCATGAATGACATGTTCTCGGTTCTGCCACATTGCGCTATGTAAATTTTGTAAAGTGCAGCTATGAATTCCTGCCAGGAATGCAACTGCAATAGACAAATTCTGGAATCGTGACAATGAGCAAATAGATAATCCGTACACAAATGTTTGTTGTTGGTATTGCACCAAGAACAGCAATATACGTCTGAAACTTCAGCTATTGTACGGGTACACATGGAGAGTATATGGAAGTGTTGTGCACACAAATGGACTGTATAGCACCCTGTTGAAACCAACCATTTACAAAATTCAAATTTGGGTAGAACAATGTGGCACATTGTTTCAATACATGAACAACAACACACTAAACTTACCACAAGGGCAATCACCATGATGGCAGATAGAACAACAAGGTGTGTATCGCTTGTCCACTGTGGCTGTAATCACGCACACGAGATGTAAGGCTAATAGTGCAACAGCAACATTGCCACAATCCAAAAAAGACTGCAAATTCAGGAAGCACGAGTCCAATAATGAACTGTAGTCACGTATACCCACTACATTGTGCATGTGCAGTCACTGTTGTCTCCATGCACATAATAAATACAGCAAACTATCATCTGGAAAATGCAACAAACCCACTCTGCATATTGGATTGAAACTCGCACCATTGAAAAACCTGCATATATGCAGCACATTGAAGGCAGCTCTATCGTACTTGGAAACACTGGGTAATGCTCTTGCTGCACGCAGGGTCTCTACGCCTTCCCTGCAATTGTGGAGGACATTGGACCCATATTCCTAATAATTTGACAAACCAGTGAACACCTCCTCCCCCTCCCCCCCCCCAACCCCCCACACACGCACCCCACCCCACCCCTTCCCACACAACTTATCATTTCAGCCATTCAGAAGCATCCTGCATTTTGGCTGCTTTCGCCATTGTGTCCGGGTTATTTCAGACATTGTTGCACACATGAACAAGGGTAACATGGAGATTTTCACTGTGATATATTCCTCACATTCTGAACATCAAAAACTTTTGTTTCAGAAAGTCATGGCAAATGGAAAATATTGAAAAACTAGGTCTGTAAAATTGGAATTGTACCAGGATTGCCAACAAAAATAGACACAATGTAAAGGTCGCATGCTACCTTTCGAGATGGAATGATGGAATCCAGCCAGTCGCCAATTTCGCTTATTAATATACAACCCACACCGCTTGTCTCCAAAGCAGAAAAGTTGGCACAAGAAACAATGCCAACCACCAAGTCAATTTCATGGTATCCTTGACTGGCGTTGCTTGTGCAATCTTGATGTAAAGGGGTGTCAGGCACAATTACAGGGCCCCCAGAGCATCCTACAATACATTTGGGCAATCAGGATTTCCGTCAGTTTCAATGCCAAATCTTCCACCATGATGAGAACCAATTGACGACTCAACAAAAATACTGTTGGTTGCACATACACATGTGACTAGTGCATACAATAGAAAACGCACCTTATGTCTGTGCATGCGCAGCATCTATACTGTCTGACACTAAATATCAGATATAGGATAGCTAGGATACACATCGAGATGAAACCATTCCAACCATATATGCATACATCACTTACCGTGTTTGCCAGATCGTGAATCAAAAGATGCAGGGTCAACAGCATTGGCCACAGGTTTCATCTATCCCAAGTTGACAAAAAAATCACGCATTTGAATGGTTTGTTCCTTGCACATTTCCGACACACATTTTCGGTGCACAGTTTTTTATCACGTTCAAGCACATGGAAAGTTGCAAGCTCAACTACATTGCAGAATTGACAAATCACTATGTAAAATATTGCAATGGTAGCACCGTTGTTGCTTCTGTTGATAACAGATGTCGACTCTTTGCGACCTGGCGCATCACTTTCTTCAATGTGGAGAATCTAGGTTTCAGCAAAAGTTCATACAAAGTTGTGCTCAAAAGTTTGGAGTATTCTATTCCAGAAAATGTCAACCCTTGAAGTATTGCGGATTTGGCATTGCTTTGTGGCAAGTATTCTCAAAAGAGATTGGCCCTACCATTCATTAAGCAACGGTCCGCCCTTACCAGGAAAAAAGGGCCAAAAAACATGCATTCAAACGTGTAGAAAGTTACGCATTTGTGTTATTTTCATTTTTTAGCATGCAGAAAACTGATGAAATGCATACATACATGTTCGCAAAAAAAAGTGCTATGTGGTCCTTTTCTTGCTAGTGCCTACCATCCATTAAATAACCGTAAATTGGCGGAAAATTGGGGCCTAGGGAGCGGCAGAGAAGCATGGCTAAAACGGTTAAAGCACAGAAACCAAAAAACAACAGCACAGGCAATCAGAAAACCAAATAAAATCGTAACCAAGTGCTAAAATCGCATGATCAATGATCAAAATGGTGAAAACGGTAAAATATGGTACCATATGTTCAAAACCAGAGATACGTTATGGTATTTAACGGACAGTAGCAGGTGACCAGCGCCGACCTGAGAGCTTCTCAGAACAAAAAACTCAATCTTTCAATGTCTCGGGAAAAGGACCATTATTTGGTAATACTGAGGAGCACGAATTTGTGGTGTAAAAGCGAAGCCGCCTATGCGGAACTACTTACATTAGGCAGACGAAAGGTCAATATAGTCCTTGCAAGAAAAACCAAGACAAAAGAAATGCGGTGAGAAGAATCTGATCATGAAACATGCTTTGGCTGCAATTCAAGACCACTCTGACAGGTTGGGGCTGCCTTTCGAGCCTGCAATTCTGAGTCGCGACTATTGGACCTTCGTTGCCATTGTGAGGGCAACTGGGGAAGGTCCACAAAAACCCTCCAAAGTGCAAGCAAAGGTGATGACCATCACTTCCTTTACCAGTCAACCTTTACGGAATGCCCTATCAGATGAGAGTAGATTTTTTTTGTTGCGGAATTTGAAATGAACAAGGACCAACTAGGTTGGGATGGATTGTAAACGACATGTAAGGTCTGATCACCAGTGGCGTTTGTAGATTATTGGCCAAGCTGCACACGAGAGCCTGGATTCAAGCATAAATAAAGGCAGAATGTCCAAGCAAGGTTGCTAAATGGCCTTGGAGTGACAGACCACACAGAGCAGAGGCTTGAACATTTTGAAATTCGATCTTTTACCACTTGTGGAAGGTTTACGCATTGTAGATCATGCAGGGCAGCAATTCAAGCATCTCCAATATTGTGCGTTGATGGCTTTCTTTGGGAAGGATCTGAACATGGTCAAGCTGAATCAACCACATGGAAATTTTTGTTGCCTCCTTTGTGTCTGAGCAAAATCCAATTTCATTTCTTGACATGGCCAATTGACTAACACTGGAACAAGCATATATTTCCAGCAGTTCACACGCTTGTGCCATTTTTAATATGCATAATGAGTACATATGTCCACACAAAAAGCTGATTGCACACATGACTGCATTTGTTGGCAAATTCTGCCTTGCCAATGAATCAACTATATGTGTTGCGGACCAGTCTCTTAATATGTTGTGCATGTTGCCATGCTTGCATTCATGCCTGGTAAGTATTACAAGTAGAGCGGGAGCAATATTAGCAGCTAATAGTCTGTGTGTGTGTACTCAGAAAGCCAATACCTCCATTGCAACATGAAGTAGGGTGCCCACCTTCACATCCTGATGCAACCTTGGAGTGAATGCAGAACGAATCAGTGCTAAGGCTGGTCAAATTGGGGCATGACGCACGAGCCACAACCTTGAACTGCGCAACTTCGAGAACATGGCCAAGCCTGAATGAGTACACAATCGCATTGGGCTGAACCTCAGGTTTTCCATCCTGGCTCCTCGACTTGACAGAGGCGAGTCGAGGAGTTGCAATGTCAAGGGGCCTAGGGAGCCGGAGAAGTGCCACATCATGCCCGTGTTCAACCTTCCCAGTCCATTGGGGATGTATGATGGCCGTTTCTGCCCTGATTTCCTGTTGGGAAGAACAGAGACAGACGTTGAGGTTCATGGCATGAATGAGAACACAATTGCTTTGTGGATTGAGATGCCCATATGATAAAACAGAGATTGTGCGGCAAAAAAGACAACACGAAACAAGCCGAAATTCCATAGATGATATAGAAAATGCCTGAATGTGCTGTGCAGTGGATAGATATGGGAAAGGCCAAGCACGGTATTTTGCAAAGGGTAATTCTGTCAATGAAGTTGAATCATGGCCACGCAACAGATTCTGAGGGACTCACTGGCACAATCCTTCGGAAAGAGCTGCCACATTGCTGATACGAAGTGTTGCCATCCAGGAGCATATTCAAAAGTAAATGCTGAATAAGTAACCAATCAACTTCAGAAAGAAATGTAGACCAAACATTAACTCTCATACAAATGCACTGCACTCAAACTGGAATGAATGGAAAACGTTTCACATACCTGAACACCTGGAGTCCAACGATCATCCATTAGACCCGTTGGGCTTACTACAAGAATAGGATTGGGGCCGACAATGTCTATACAATACGCAGAGGAAAGAACATAGCGCTTTTCAACGAGCATCCCAGCACACAAGTGCTCCCTGCTCCGCCCTCGTATGCTCACAAACCATGGAAATCTGTTCTGAGGTGCTGGCCGCCAGGGATTCTGTCAACACACGGACAGTGATCAGCTGAAAATCGCAAATTCGTGACCCATTGCAGCACTTGGCACCAAGGACATATTGAGTATTGCAATGGATATTTTTCGCCTGCAAGGGATCGCTCTCTATACACAGGTCCCTTAAGTTGTATACATAAACGAATAATCGCATACTACCAATTTAGAATGCAACTAAATAACTAACTAAATACATAAACAAACAACTAACTAACTAGATAAACAAACAAACAAACAAACAAATAAATAAACAAATAAACAAATAAACAAGTAAACAAGTAAACAAGTAAACAAATAAACAAATAAACAAATAAACAAATAAACAAATAAACAAACAAATAAATAAATAAATAAACAACAAATAAAAAATAAAAAATAAAAAATAAAAAAATGAATAAGTAAATAAATAAATGAATAAATAAATGAATGAATGAATAAATAAATATATAAACATATATATATATATATAATTGATGAATGAATAACTGTGGTTGCATAGCACATGACTGTATGCAATTACTCCTTCAGGTAGGCAAGCTCAGGTGGCTGTGGATAAATTGTTAACATCGAACAACATTACCAAGGTATCGTCATTATGTGGTTCCATGTGTTGGCAAAATGTGCACCTCCTTCTCCCTTTGGGAGTTCAAAATTTCGACAAGAGTATAGAGGTTTGGCTCCGGCGTTGCCTTCTGACAGCATTTGGACAGCAGCCGTTGCTGATCAGAAGCAACCCAGTGCAGCCCACCCTCAGCCTTGACCACCGCTTGGAGCCCATCAAGACCATGGCATGCATTGCAGCTGCCAGTGCATGGCAAAGTTGCTAGCAACTTGCAAAGCACAGGCGCCTGCACCAGCCCCACGGATCATGGATCATTGGACCCCATGACGTTGGGACCATGGCCCTTAAGGGAGCCACAACTTGGAGTGTCTGCGAGGAAGCGATTCCACAGGTCGCCTGCTCATTCAACCATTGGCAAGCTTGAAGGAGATTTTGGAAGTGCAAGTACAGGGCATGGTGGGCAGGCCTGGGAGCTTGCCAGCAGCAAATCACAACATCTCCAATCTATCAGGGGTGTGCAGCTGGGATAGCGTGTAAGGGGATAGAGTGGCCCATGCTGCACCAGTGTTTTCGACTATCGGAATGGGGACTTTGATGGCGCCACAAGGGTGCTGTGGGCTGCCAGAATACTGCAGAACCGAGCGACATTGAACCACACCGCAGGGAAGAAAGCGGGTCCGGACGTTCAGAGGGGCGAAATAATAATAAAAAAACATCAAGTGATTAGGCATCCAAAAATACACAGCCAATCAAATGACCGGGCATCCTAGTGGAATCGCCACCCTTTGTGTGAAGTCGCCTGATCCGTCTTGAAACAATGCACAACCAGGAGTTTGATACTGATAGTTGATAAAAATCTGTGGAGTACATGTCCTAGCCCAAGCATTGGCAGTACCTGGGTAGTTGGTGTGCTTCCCTAACCCGCATGTAACCTGGTAAGGAGGCCACCCCCACAGGGTTTTACAACGAATTCCAATATCTGGGGCAGGTGTTGGCAGCACTGCAAGGCTCGCATCTTTAAATGTCTTGTATGCTGCTTGGCTCATGTTTATGCATATGGCTAGAATAGGGTGCTTGAACCAAGGTATCCTGGACACCACAAAACATCTTCCCATACATGCCTCCACCAAACTGCCCGCCTTTGGGCTGAAATCATCGTCAGCAACGTCCTATGCTGTGGGCATGGTGTTCCTGGCATTCACACACTTGGCCTTTGACTTCCAAAGCAGTGTCATCATGAGAGGATTCATATTTTTGTGGGCAAAGATGTGTCAGAGCACTAAGCACCACACACAAATGTGCACAAGAGTGCTGCTTAATTTGCTGCATTAAATCGCCCTATTGAAGGATGCTCAACATGCCCCCATTGTCGACACTTTTGGGGGTGGACTGCGAAGTACATGTGTGGTGTAGTGTTCTCCCTGTCTACCAAGGGAAACATCACATGGGCAGCAGGCCAAGGTGCAGCTGGTGGAGGCAGTGGCTAGCAGTGATGGCTGAACAGGTATTAATGACGTTGCTGTGTGTCAGTGGTGGTGGACAGGGCCCATAACTTCCTTGAGGGCGTGAACTTTCTGGTCCTGTGACACAACCGCACCACCTTGTCAGATGGCCGTGAAAACTTCATTCTTCCACATTGCCCATATGACACATCATGCCACACACATGCGACACTTTTGCACAGCATAGTTCCCTCACAAACAACACTTGGACAATGATACATTCCACACCACATGTCAACCATGTCCAACAGCCTTTAGTCCATTCACCACAGTTGATAGTGAATCCACCCACCATGGCCATCATGTTCAAACTCCCTCTTCTCCAGGCATCCATTGTGGTTGGTGGCCTCACCCAATCGTCCACCTCTAGGAGCTGTTGCAACTCTATTGCTAGTTCGAAGGATCGAGTTGCAATATCCACATCTAAATCATTTGATATAGCATCCTGTAATATCTAGACACTACTTCTAAGGTGCATGACAATAATGCGCTGACATCCTGGATTCTAACACTGTTCACCCTTCTTTGAGCACCATCTGTGAGTGCCATAGACTGGTAGCAAGCAAAATAAATGAGTGGATGGGAGCATGAACAATGGTTTAGATGTCTACATCTCCATCATCACCTCGACCATCAGGTAAGGTGCCTGAGGCTTATTTCTCTTGCAGACAAATATAAGCAAAAGATTTTTCAACAGATCAATGGGAAAGTCATCCCCAATGCAGCATTGAGCAAATACTCCATCTTGATGAACTTGCAACAAAAACGTCATGGGCATTGATTAGCGGCTCAATAGATGTGTCGGTTGCACAATGGGAAGCCTTAACTGAAGCCTCTTGTGATGTGATGCTGCATTGATGTTAAACTTGTGCCTCCCTCAGAAATCGCTTAAAACGTTGCATTATGAAAAATCACAACGTTGCCATTTATATAATCTATTGTGTTGTGTCTCCTCTATCTCAAAATGATTGTCCTCTCCGACTTTGGCACCTCACTTCTAAAACACAGGATTTTCTGATTTCAATGGAATTCAGCCCAAAGTTGTGTCCACAAGTTTAAACTATATGTTCAAAACTTGAGGAGAATTCATCAAGTATTGTGGATTTGACAGCACTTTATAGCAAGGGTCCTCCAGCAGAACGTCGATTTTTGGACGTGGCAGCAAAATGGCCATTGTCTGCGTTGGGCAGGAGCATGCTTTTGTGACAGCAAAACACAGCCACCCATGCAAAAACTATCTGCACCACTGGGAACGATGATCAGAGAGGTGCTTGCATAGAAGCGAGGTCATAAAAAACATATCCTAAAGTAGAGGTGGCCACCAGATCTGTTAATAGCAGACGGGGGCCTATCTGCTAGTATCCGTTAAAGACGGAGGACGAAAATCCAAAAGGGCTGACATTGCACGAGCGTTAGCTGCCACCGCCGCCAAACCCCTGGACATGGGGATAGGCCCGCGGCATTGATGGTTATAATTTTACAGACCAGGCAGCCCACATGTGATTTGCTCGATTGGCAGATGACAATGGACCGTTCACCAACAATACCGGTATGCAAGCCTACCACAAATAGAATGAGGACGGTGCTATGGCACACAGTGGGTGGTGTACATGACACAAAGGGCAATATCTATGGTTTGGCTCACAAAGCATCTCAACATGATGACATTAGGTGGGTGCATTTCTTCAGATGCACTTTCGTGGTCCGGGCGAGTTTGTTTTTCTTCTTTTTTGGGGGGGTCATTTGCACATCATGGGGATGTGACCTCGTCAGCACCCATTTCCGCCATCCTTGGAGCTTTGGATGGCCTCAAAAGATGGCAAGAATAGGCACCCACAACATGCCGTCTTGCCAAGGTCGCCAACATCTATTTTTGGTACCCGCGGGGGTCAGGCAAGGCCCCCATGGGCGATGGGAGTGAGCAGCCACAGGGCATCAAAGTTGTCAAAAGAATGGCACGTCATGGGTGCCCATTCCTACCACCATGGGGGCCAATCTTGGCTCCCATGGGTAGTGGAAGTGGGCACCCCACGAAGAGGCACTCCTAGGGTGCCTGTCGTTGGACAAACCACCTTGTTCTAAATGCTAGAGCCACGTGCACTTGCCACGCCCTTCCACCATATTGTTTCTCCATGCTTCACATGCACCACATTTGTGGGTGGGGCCAAAGCACATCATAATGCACTGAAAATGGCGATCCAACATGATTCAAATCGACCACGTTTGGGGCAAGGCCGAAACACATTATGATGTGCTAAGAATTTGTGTTCATTGGAATTTGAATCCACCAGTGTCAAGAATATGCTAGAGGTTCCACGCACAACCACATCCAAAGCCCTTGGGCAATGTATATTGTGGTGCATCTCTTTTATGTACCTTCTAATGACTTGTTTATTCTCCCATTGGATCTCCTAACCAGGGTTCGTATCACATAGTGTGAGGACACAATGGGCAAATAGCAACCAAACATTTGAGCCAATGCATATTCTGTTATGGACCAGGTAGCCCACAGCATATGCCTTCATTCAACAATAAGTAACAGCCAAAAGACAATGAGAGCCGGATGACACGGATGGTAGTGTGAGAAATACGGACTAAATATCAATGAATGGATGGGTCACCCTGAGTAATAGACCAAATGGTGCCCAAGTGCAGCCACTCTATCCTGAAGCGCCCAATTGCCAAACTTGCCATGGCTGCAACTCAAGTTCAGGACTAATTGACCAATTCAAAGGTACCTTTTGAACCCAAATTCCGGGCTACAACTTTTCAACCTCTATCGCCGCCATGAGGGATGCCGCAAGAGGCCTGCCAAACCCCAAAGAGGTGCAAGAGAAGGCGACTGGCACCCACCTAGTTGGTGGTAGACGATGTGGGGAATGGCGCCTAGCACGGAAATGGCAAATTCCACCCTTCATGGGCATTTAATAGCATTGATAGTGAAAAGACTAGCTAAATAGGGAAAGTCACATCTCTTGAAGTAACAAAAACTCACTAGGCCACCGTGGATTGTGGGCTGCAAATAAGAGCTGGCCATTAGTGGCTGCCTCTCGATTATTAGGCAAGCTATGCACAAGAGCCTTGATTCAACCGTTCAATGAAGGCAACTATCCAATCAAGGCTACAATACAACCATGGACCACACCTTGCACCGGACCTAGGCCACAATATTTGGATCCTAGCCTTTTCCAATTGTCTTAGGTCTAGACACTAGGGATTGAGGATGGCAAAAATTTAGGACAATGCTAGAGCTATGATGATGCCATTCTACTACGGCAATAGCCAACATAGTCAAGCACGTTTGTCAAATTAAAGTGGTTGCTGCATATTGTGGTGAAGGGAGGTATCCCTCACATGGAATAATATTTGGCATACTTCAAAAGAGAGAACCCACAAGCGCATAGCTCTCAAGCGAACGTAGAATCAAAATGCACGTTTTCTGAGGGAATTTTGCCAATTTTGAGGGCATCCTGAAAGGAGAGCGATTGATTTTTCTGAAAACTTGGTAATCAAAGATTTTGGGACATACTCTTGCTAATTCTGACCTTATTTTGTAATTCAAAACCCATTCTTGCACCGAAATTCATTTTTGAATTAGAGGACAATTAATTTTGGATTGGGGAAGTATATGTCACGAAGTATCTTATTGCACCATTTATGTCATAAATACCATATGTTTGACTTCCTCAATCCAATATTAAATGTCCTCTATGACTTTGGCACATCACTTCTCCATCCCCAGTTCTTCCTTTTTCAATGAAAATGTCTCCAAGGTTGTGCCTATGTTTTCAGAGTATACTGTGAAAATTTCAAGTCAATCCGTTAAGGGTTGAGGATTTGGTAGTTATTTATGATACAGCCTGAGATCTAATTCTGTGGTAGATGAAGGCGGTTCCTAAAGTATTGGCACCTAGCACTTCTGCTTTTGATGTCATTATTTACGTTTGATGGAATCTATCACCGGTTTTGCTGGTTTTTTGTAGCCTCCATTCTTTCGAGATGGAGAAAATACATGCATTCCTATGTCTTTCTTTCACTACCACTTGGCCTCATACTCTCATGCATTTGTATATTTGAACAATATCACTTGATTGCCCACACAACCTACCTTATCTGAAGCTTCACTGTAGCATGACACTGCCAAGTAAATAGAGGAAATCAGTGTGGAACAACCAAACGCCATTGGCTCAACTGGAAAAGACTCAAAAAGTACGAACAAATAATTTGTTGATACAACTTTTGTAACTAAAGTCTTAATTTTTTGTCCAATTTGCACAAAACGAGGTCAAACATGCAAGTTCAAAGGTTGAAAAAACACGGTCAACGCCCTGTATCAAGAGCTATCTACAGAGCCTTCAAACACAGCAAATGGCACAATTGTTTCTGCAAAATGCCAAGAGAAGTTAAAATGTGACTTGGCATATTGTCAGGACCTGGGGTGGAGGATGGCAAGCTTGGATGGCCCTTGGAGGTCGACCGAGCTCAGCTATGCTCTACAAGAGAGTTATGACATGGTGGTTTGATGTTGGCTGACAATATGGCTATATTCTAGACAGCATGAGTGAGGCAAAGGGTTGGTGTCTGCAACAGAATCGTGCAAGTGTCATGGCCAAAGGCAAAGAGACACCTTGGTCAGGGCAAAAGCATTGATTTGGCAGCTGCGCCAAGGCTTGGAAGGCTGATGCTAACCAAGAAGACGGCCAAGAATGAGGTCAACATGGGCAACCATTGAAATCGATAATTGTGAAAAAGCAATTCACCATAGTCGAAGGAGATGGTCCACAAAGAGACGTGCAGATGCAGTGCACATCCGAATCAAGGGGTGCATGAGTGGGGGTCTCACCATCGTTTTCTTTGGGGTAGTGGGCTGCCGTGGACAAGAGAGTACTCGCTGCGAGGACGCCATGGACGACCACCAGCATGCATATCATCCAAGAAAACAGCGCCATGGCTTCGACAGCCGGATTCCTCATGGTTGAAGTGGTACCTGTGGGCGTGTTTGTTGAAATTCTCGCTACCACTGGGCGCCTCCGGCGACTTCACCACCAAATCATCGCCACACTCGTTATCATCGCGCAACGGTTGACGATTTAGTGACGGTTGTGGCCGCTCGGTGTCAGCTAATGCCTGATTCGCTCCCTGCTAGGTTCCAGCTTTCCTGGCCTTGGCTGTTTCTGATCCAAGGTTCGAAAAAACTGGCTTCACAAATGGGCCCAGAAATGCCAGAGGACCCCTTTCCATCAGTTTGCGGTTCCCGCTGCCTTTCTGGTGGGTCCAAAGAGGCTAAGGGATCCCTTCTTCAGGTTGGGAGCCCCGTTGGCCCACTACACATGCAGCGATTCTTAACGCATCACTGGGGTCGTCCTAGGCAGACTCGCGCAAGCTGCGCTGTTTGGCCACGACTATCGCCGCGGCACGACGCCGCAAGTCAAGTGCGATTGTGAACATGTGACGCTAAGCGTCTGAGGAACCGGTTTCCAGGCGAATACTGTGGAGCGTTCCATGATCAGCAGCCGCCGCCAGCTGCAGCCGCACTTCTGCTTGCCCATCAACAGCGGGCTCCCTTCCCGCAGTTTTGGAGGCGCACGGCCACCTCCAAACGGCAATTCGCGCCGGTGGCGCACAAACACAGAAACCTTTGACGAACGGACAGTTCTGGGACCGTTGCCCACAGGTCCGCAGGTGGCCCTTTCGCCCTGGAAAGACGTCGACAACGTACTTTCCCCAGCCGCCGCCAGGAGCGAGAAGCGCAGTTCACGGAGCGGCAGCACGACAGAACCTACCGGTGATCGCTGGCAACGTCAAGGCGAGGAGCCCTGAGAACAAAGCGGGGATGCCACAGGAACACACGACTAGGAGAGCCCGGTGCAGGTGAATCCGCCCCTGGGCAGCATGCAGGGCCCCCCAGCCGATCCAAACGCGGGGCAGTCCACAGGGTCGGCCCGGGGCTTGGCTGCTTTGCGCTTCGCTCGCCGGCGTCGGTGCAGTTGGCTCGTCCTGCCGGGCGTCAAGGGCCCATGGGTCCCGCGGCCGGAGACGTGCGCTCACAGCCTGATCAGAGGCCGCGCACTGCTAAAACCACTCCCTGCTTGTTGAAATGTAACATCAAAATGCTGCAGCGAAAAGAACCAGCCAATCAGCAACTGAATCTGCGTTATGCGATGGCTCGTCAATGGTGTGCTTTGTGCCAAAATGAAACTCTACCACAAGGACTGGAGCACATGACGTCGAGTCAGTGGTCGAAGGTGTGAGAGAATGGACGATGCTGAGGTACGAACATCGCGATCCTGGGACCACAACATCCGCGTGAAGCGAGTCGCATTTTGCTACGACACCTCTGCGTCGTCGGCTGTTGTAGTAACTGGAATGTACTAATGCACTTGTTGGAGCTTAATCAGCGCCATCATTCGACTTGTACCGCTTCCCACCGGGCCACGAGGGGCTGCATCGACGACGCACACGCGTGCCTGGGAGACAGATTTGCCCCGCGGGGCACTGTCAATGGTACGGCACTGGGAGCCAAGTGTGGAGAGTGCGCTTCATACACAGGCGCTGCCAGTTCGTGCATCAGCATTGGTACGACACGAGCAGCGCTCCCTGTGCACACTCACGCGCTGGCGGTAACTTTGCTCATTTCGATCGGACAACGACGGACCTTTACGACGAAGCTCAAGCTGTTCGAAGCTGTGACTACGCAAGCAGCGACACATTGCCCGCCATCATTCTGTAAAAGACGGTCATGTTTGACATCGGCGTTTCTCTCGTGCCACGCCACTATTTTTGCTTAATTTGAGCACAACACTCGAGAGAACAACCGCCGGGCTCGTGTCATGTTGTCACGATTGTGCCAGGTGCGAAGCGTCAGTTGAAACCCGTGGGTCAGAACACAGCGTCCCCTTTTGGGAGCGAGGCGGTGCACTCTTATGGCATTCCGCTCATGCAAAGCAGGTGACACGTGCACAGTGGCGCCCAGCAAGAACTGTCAAGTCGCCATCCGCGGGTCACAGCGGAGCAATACGGCAAATAGAATCGTCCCGCTTGGCGTCTCTCCGAAGTCGGGAACATGCACGCATTCAGTGCACTACGACCGAGGAACACCCCTGTCATAGGCAAGGCACTTGCACCTCAAAAGAGGAGCGAAATTTTCACACATTGCCCCTTCGCTTGTACGAATGCAGAAGCCGTTGTGTCAAGACAACCAGGAGCACGATGAGACAGTTCCGAGCATTGTAACGATGCTGGTCGAGGTGTTGTGAGAGTCTAAAGCGGACAGGTGGTGGTCACGTCGGTGCACGACGGTCCACCAAAGTCAGTCACAATGTCATTGGTATTGCCTTGTGTGTCATTGGCAATATGTGGCCTAAATATACCCGAGACTTGTCAATGAAAACAGCCGCATAGATATGTTTATTCTGTGGGTTTACACGTCGGAAAATTTTTAGAATTCATATGCTTGAACGTAAACTTGCTGACAATGATGTCCACAAAGTATGCCAGCATCAGAAGCTCGACTTTTCTGGAAGTTCTCCTGAATTCCTTACTAATTATGGGCAATGTACTGCTGTCTAATAAAGCAGCTCATACTGTGCACAGAGTACAGCTCCGCACATGCTGCAATCGACCACTGACAGAGTCTACTCGGTCGGCACAGCGATGACTGCTGCAAGACATGAGAACAATAAGATAATACGACAAATGGCTGAACCAATTCTTTGCTTGTGTCACATGCAATGGAATCAGGTGCACAAAAATGTGGGCCATACAGAATGGTGGGCATAGTGCTTGCATCGCAGTCTTTTGACAGGGGACGTTCTGGATGAGTAACTGCCTCTAAGCGCCGCTAATCATTGGCAACGGAAGAGCGACCGTCAGTGTGACTCCCAACTGGCATGCACAGGAGGCCAACACGTGCAAACGACAGACTTGATGATAATCTGTTGGCCAAATACGCACGCATTCACTGTGACTGTGGGGCAAGCAGAGCAAGCAGCACACAACTGGTCTGGGTAGGAGGCAAACGAGCCATTCGATGAAAACAGCCGATGCTTGAGCAAATGATCAAGTGCATTGTGCACATTTGCATTTAGCGATGGCTGCAGTGCCCACTTGCGCCATGACACATCAAGTCATCCTGGACCATATTGGACACTCACTGCAAAAGCGGGACAATGCGCTTCAGTGCCAGCCGAAATTTGTCAAGAACTGGTTGCAAATTTGCCTTGGATTGGGTAGGGGGCTGGCGAAGCACTACGCCAGCGAATTTTTTGCCCGTTTTCTGCCAATTTTGGCTGCGCCAACCTAAGGCTGCATGTATGGGATGGGAACAAGAACGCGAATGTGCCCTTGCAATGCGCCCAACATTGCCCAATGAGTTGAGGAAAGGGTGAATACGCCGAGAACAAACGCCTACGAGTGATCGCGCATCGCAATTGTGACCAGTGTGATGTTTGCCGATAACACGCGGGACGTCCGTTGTTCGTGACGTTGCCGCATCCCACAAGGAGAGTCAGCCGATCTTCAATGCCCTGTACATCCTCCGCAAGCCTTGTCAAGCCAGGGTTTGCGCTGGTTGGAATGAGCAACAGGAAAACCTTCAGAACGCAGCGGCGGAGTCAGGGAGGGCGCACAAGACAGGGGCGGTCTTCGGGCTGCGCACAACGAGTGGTCGTCATCCTAGGCAAACTGCGCAGCTCCCAACACTGCACGCCAGTCAGGAAGCCTCTGCGGGAAGACAGTTCCTGAGGCATCTCAAAATAAGTTGTACCGTAAAGAACAGATGATCCGGATTTGGGATCTTGGGGCCGCGCCTGCGTGGAGCCGACTGGGCACCCAGAGTGAAGCTCTCCGTTGTGTGGCGGGGCGGGCATGGAGGGTGGAACAACGGGCCCAAGTTTCCCGTTCCGGAGTGGGAGTCCTCTCACTCTGCTCTTGGTTGACTCAAAGCCGTCATCCCCAACGCGAAGAATTTCCCCATGCTTTGAACACAGCGGGTTCCTCCGCTGGGCCATCTCTGGCACGCCAGGAGAAGACAAAATAGAACGGCGACGACCGTGCCGTGCACGCCAGGCGTCTCTGTCCAGCACGGAAATTTTGTCGTCTGCTTTGGAGACAGCAAATTTCCCCGTTGCGGAATCGCCGGTGCGGCAAAACAGCACGAATAAAACAGAAAAAAACTGTGGCACGGGCGCCCTTCGCTGACGGCACTGCGGCCAGAGTCTCGCTAGATGGGGCAGTGGCCCGAACCTTGTCTTGGGTCAACAGCAGGCTGACGTGCGGCCGCGATCTCCCCACGGGCGGGGTCCACTGCCAAGAGTCGTTCCCCGATCCGTTGAGGTCGCCTGAGCAAGCGACAATACAGCACGGCAGGAGCCGCGTCAGGCTGAGGATTGGCGTGTTGCGGCCATAGGGCAAGGCGCGTCGGGACGAAAGTGCTCTGCAGTCGGACTGCGGCAGTTCCCAGCCCGTCGTGAGCACAGCACGGAGCGAACAACCTCGTACCTGACAGCCTCAGTGTCACGCACCTTGCGTCCTGTCCGAAAAGGCGTCGTGTGAGGTAGTGGCGCAGCAGGAACAGGGACCATGAACGCGGCTCCATGTATTTGTAAGTGCGCGGCTGGGCCTAAAACTCCGCGGCACAGACGTCAATTACTACAACGGGTCGCTCTGCGTGTGCTGTGAGCCGCGTTGGCTGCGTCTGCACAGCTGTGTTTTTCGGGGGCACAGCGACCCCTATGTGGTGTTTGAACAATATCCCAATCGAATATCTTCTGGCACTCAGGGGAGCTCGCTCGCAGCCACAATCGTGGATTTGGGAGGCCGTGTTCCAATCTGTCAGACACCACGTTTTCTCGAATGACAGACAGAAGTTCCTTGCGGTTGTGCGGCAACGGTCACCTGTGTGGCTGCAACACCGCTGCTGAAAGTTTCCATAAGCGGGGTAGCAAAAAACAGCGGCTCAACGATGACTCAACGACGACTCAGCTCCTGACTGGAGCTTTCTATCCAGGGCGGCAGCTTCCACTGACTAAGAGCTGGGACGCACACGCCACCATCCGTTGCCGTATTGCCAAATGTGAACAAAGTGACGCCATCATACGCTCGGAGCTCCCGCGAATTGCGCTTGGTTGATACTTATCCTAACTATTGCTCCCATTGACGCATATAACAACAGCAGCAGCTACAGGAGGCAAAGGCCACACGTTTGCACACCCACATAACTGCTGCGTTGTCAACTCCACGCCAGAGTACCGCTCGAAGTGCCCAAATATTCAGGGGCTCATATGAACTGGTGGCAGTTCCTTTTCATCAATCCCGGCTCCGGACTGGGCTGTTGCATGGGCCTTGGTCACCTGCACATTGGCACAACTCACCAGCGTGCTCTTGTGAGTGAAAACAGAACACATTCACCACAACAACACCAACACTTCACATTAAAAGTGGAGAGGAAGGAACTAGAAAGGAAGGAGATACCAATAAGGCCATTCAGGCAAACATGTGGCACTGATATAGCAGTCTAACAAACCGCACAGTGGCATACTCGCCCGCTAGTGTCTTCAGACTAGATGATTCAGAAAATGCTTCATTTGGATGCACTGCAGTAGTGTCCCATTGAGGCACCGCCCCATATACTCACCTGCGTAACGACCATAAGCACCCACATATAGCCACTGTACAACAACATATATCGCCTGAATATCTATGCACAACAGGACATCATTCTTTGTGACAACAAGTTCTCAAATTGAAGTGTATGATGCACCTCAATGGGCAGGAATGCTTTTTCATCAGAAGCTAAAGGTGCTGCCGCTCTGCGTTCACATCTGCATCCAAACACATGATGATTGGCATGTGCCCCAATGCTTGGCAAATGCAGCCCCAGGTGTGGCTGGCTACCTGCCACTGAGTCAATGTGACAGTGGCGACCTGTAGGCTGCAGTGCAGTCACCACTACAAATTTTGATTGTGTTCACAATAAAGGAACAGGAGCTCGTGCATCCAGCAATGCTAAACCATAGGATCACGGTGTGTAATCCAGTAGCCATTATACAACAGCACTGCATCTCACCACCGTACTTGAGGGATGCCAGCCTTTTTCTTAGCTTCAGATTGGGAACACATCAGCCATTGCACAGTAGCAAAGAGCTTGCATCCAACGTCAGCCAAAGTTGATGGTCTCTTACATAGGATTCACACCTATGCTGCTTCAAAAGCAACATGCACCAATGACAAAATACTTGGGACAACCCTCCCATTGGCACCCACTACTCAAGCCATCCAACAACGCTTGACCAACATGCAAGCCTTCCCATGACGACAGGGGTATTGTGGGGATCACAAAGGGGTGGTTATGATGAGACTTCCCCAGCACCATTGCAGCCATGCCACGTCCGTGAGTGTTATGCAGCCTTATCCTTTTGCCGATCAATTTCTGCCGCATTTTGGGACACTTCTAAAGGCTAGGGTTTCCGTGCTCAGTTTGGGACAGTGCACTGCACATGCAAACGTTTTCTTGCATCCACCTTCGTGAGCACCTGCATATGGCTGTTTACCGTCGAGAACTGCTACACAGGGCAACGCACCTGCGGCTCCGCCGAACAGCCTTCGTCAGGGCATTTACGAGGCCTCCTTACGTTCTCAACTCAACCCAAGGCGTTGCCCAGGGCGGCCACCTGACACCTGCGTCGCTGCATGCTGTACAACCCTTCCCCCCAAAGGTCTCTGGGGTTCGTGCACGCCGAACAGATCAACGAACGTATCAACCTCGCAAGTGCGAGCGCTCGGCCACAGCAACACTGAACCGCGCTAAATCATGTCGACGGTCCGTAGACACATTGCCAGATCAAGAACTGCATCAAACTCGCTGTGTTGGGAGCTTGGACACAGAAATCGAATGTCCAAGCCCGCTTCTCCGACGCACCGTAATCTGGCGCGGTTCACAGCTCTTGAAGTCTTCACTCGTCCGTCTGTCGGTAGAGATACTGGCGGTCACTCTCCGAGTGGATCGCTCAAACGCATCCCTTTCCCTCTGGACACACCGCTTCCACGCTCCCTGGTTTCCTATGGGCGCGCACACTCTCGTGCCATGGAGGCCCCGCCAAAGCCCGTTTGGTCACATCTTTGCGCAGCGCGTTTGGAATGCGACCGTGATGTACGCCGCCCGTGGGGTGCCACGCCCGCTTTTGGATGGAAGCCCAACTCACCTACCCTGCCGCCAGCGCCCTTGGACACGCACTCCTGGCTTGCCAAAGCCACCCCCCCGCCCCAGGGTGGGCGGCCTCCCGTTGGCGGACCCGGCTGTCGCCTTCGAGAGAATATGCGCAGTGTGCGATCGTCCCCTTTTGCAGGAGAAGTGCTCTTTTGGGGGGTAGGGGCGGGGGTGGGGACAAGTACAAGAGAAGAAACTATGCCGACCTGCCAGGCGCCAAGTACGCAAAAGCGGGGCCGTCGCATATCACTGGAGGACTTCGATTTTATAACTCACTCGACGAAACGGACATTGCGACGGTCCTCTCTAAATATTGAGGATGATAATGGTCTCCCCCCCCCCCTGGGCAAAAAATACGTCGGGGATGGAACTGCGCCATAGTCAAGCTGCACCTGTGTTTGGACAAGCTTGGTATTTGATATCTGTTGGCAGAGGAAAGGAACATAACAAGTTCGTTGAAAGACCAGTGGATGGGGAGCACGTGTGGCCATATCATGGGTCATGCAACCACTGTCTTGAAAACTTTCTCCATCCAGCTTTCCGCTTCGTACCATGCAATTTCTTATGCTTTCATGCAAGTGCGCACAAGAACGCACACTTCTATGTGGATCTGCCTTGGATCGCTGTATTCTGTATTTCGATCAGCACAGCAGACGCGCTTTCGTTGTTTCAGTCGCCCGTCAAAATGGGGGGCCACAAGGTGAAGGGCTTCCTGCTGTACAATAGACAGAGGTGCAAAGGGAATAGGGCAGACAGAGCAACCTAGTGCACGTCAGAAAGCACCGATATTGCCTACAATCTCAGGATCTGGCTCCTCACCATTGCTGACTGCTCCACAATAACACTGCCCTTGCAGCTCCAGGTCAACATCTATCTATGAGCCAATCGGGTGCCAACACCATGAGCGCACTCGAGAAATTACCAACTGCTAAGGCTTGCACGCAACGTCACAGTTCCAATTACAGCAGTGCCATCATAGTCCACTCGTCCATTTCTGACAATGCAGTTCTCCTCAGTGCAGCCCAACAGGTGTATTGTTGCCTGCAATTTTAACTGCACATTTCACCCTGCAAGGCACATGGTATGCCGACAGTGGACAATCACCCATTAGAGCAAGGGCTGGGAGGGTCTAGATGCCCCCCTTCCAAGCAAGGCGGCTGCCCACTATGAATTACATCTTCGATCCAGGGTCGTATTGTGGGGATCCAGGTTATCTCTTCAGCAGTTTCACTGTCCGAGGCGATGTCAGGGAGAGCGTAGATGCCCACAAGCAAGTCCAAGTCTGGATTTCCTAACTCGATGTTGGCATGCGATGTGTGACCACAGCCGTGGGCTGCAGTGCTGGCCGAAAGAGCTTCCATCAGCACCAATATGCCACCTGCAAAATTAGCCATTACATATGTCCAACACACAAATTCAGCAGCAGTCAACACTGCCAAAGTGCTATCTGGTGATGAAGCCGCACACGTAGTCTGAATATGTGGAGGCCACAAATCTGCTCATCCAGGTGTGGCACTGCACCACTCAAATATGGAAAACACCATATGGCAACGCCAACTGTGATGCAAATTTGACAGGATGTGATGCCATCATTAGCACCATGCTGGCATCACCTACCTACGAAAATGACAAGACAGCTCGCATCGCAAAACAAAGCATTCTACTCATGAGCTTCACAGGCCTAACACTACACTGCTTTGACGCCAGTAGGTTCCATCAAGGGCCTTACCTGGAAGTTCACCTGTCCCAGCTGACTGATCCCCAGACGTAGCATCTACACACCCATGGGTGCTGCAGCGCCGTGGGTCAGCACCTGCAGTTTGGGGACTGACCAGGAAGCCTTCAGCACCCCAGGGCCACACTGTGTGAGCGGACAAGTGCTGGGTAAGGCAAAACGTGGGGTCAGCGAGGACCACTTGCTGGCCGCGAACTGGCTCCCCCAGAGTCAAGATCGCAGCGTCATGTTCATCGTAGGTGGCTCCCGTCCAGTTGGGATGGATGTGCACCTGCTTGTCCCACAGGCCCAGCACATAGGAAGGCATTCAAGGAAGGCATTCAAAGACAACAAAGGAGGGGTTGCCGGCAGAAATGCATTCTGTGTCAGTGTGCACAAAGCAGCCTAGACATTTGTCTTGATGGTTGCAAATGGTTACTGCTGTGGTGCAGTGATGCAAATATTGCACAGCATGAAGTGACAACAGATCTAAAATTAACTGCTTCCCAGCACAAGGTGAACTGCAAGCACAAGCTTGTCATGCGACAAACAACATAGACACAGTGCAGAGACTGCAGAAGTACACCATCAGCTACATTCTCTTTTCCACACTTTTGATAGTCATTGTCCATCGCACAAAAGGATGACGTGAGCACTTATGATCCACTACAGAACAAGAACACACTATGAAAACAATGAAGGTGCACAGCAGCAAGGGGACTATTCACCATGCAAGAACCAATGCAGAAAATGGAGATTTCCACTATACCAACACCACTGTATTTCCAATTATACCCAGCAGGGGCCCCACCTGCTGGGCTGGAGTCCAACTGCTGCCAGGACCTCCCTTCCAAGCACCAGGATCAAAATTCGTGCCAGCCGCAGCTCCTATGCAGCTTGCCTTTGTCAGGATGTGTGTCTTAGATATGGCAACTGCAGTGCAGACTTTGCCATGCACCTCTACCATGTTGATATATGGGAAACGTGTGGCCAATACAGCCAAACGCCCACCCTGAAATGACAGACTTGTTGGTGAGTTGATTGGCATGCCATCAATTCTTTCAGAATGCATCTTCCCCGCGACCACAGTTGAGAATAAATCAGTCATCCATGCACCAATGGGAACACAACCTGCAGAGTTCAACACAGACCATCTTTGCATTGCACATTCAAAGGTCTTGTTTTGGCCCTGGGACCAATGCATGCAGAGAAAAATGTGGGGTAGAACATTTGTACCCATGCTCATCTTTGCATGGACAGTGCACACAGCACTGGACTCTCCGCCAAACAACCAGCCATCCCTTGGTGCACACACACAGCCTTTTCAACCCGAGTGCCATCAGAGTTCTCAAATTGACACTCAATTCAAATCTGCTTGTGTGGCAAGCCCATTGCCATAACAACCACTCCACTCTGCTTCACTGTGCATGAGGTGTTCCCACCTTTGATTGACAGCAGCTGGCATCTGGTTGTGCCTTCAGCCTCACTGCCGGCAGTATGCTGTAGCAACAAAGTCCAGGGCTCACTTCTTCATGGAAAACAAGGCTTGCAGTGCCCTCCACTTCCTCTGCTGCTGAAACAGCAACCACGCACAATAGGCATGCAGTGACATAGATTTGGAGCATTCCCCACTCTCTGGCGGCTGTCAGCACAACCATCCTTCACCTGCATTGCCACAGAGCAGAATGACTTGCTGGGGCTGTATTGTTGCAAGCAAGAAGCAAAGACCTTGCACCACTTTCTGTGAAAACATGCACTGCTGCTACATAACTTAAATTGGAGAACAAAGCAACACCCCAAAACAGCCACAAAAATGGACAGGCTAAAAGAAGATCTGAATAGCATGCAAGGCTTTTTCTAGCCTGAAATTGTGAGGGAGGTAGCGACTCCATGCAGCTGCTTGGAAGCATTCTTTAATCTGATCAACAAAGTAACAACAGCTCTAGTTATGGCAGTTCAGATCGCATCCAACAAGGAGCTTGGCTGGCAGAGTTGATGGAACGCAGTTTCGATGGCGATGTCTGGACCACCAGCGGGTCGACCGACCGCTACGTAACCTGTTCTTTGCTGCCCATATACTCTTCGAATGGGGGGGCTGAGTTTCCGCATTCCGTGCTCTCGGGAGCGTGCCGCTCATGACAAGCTCCTCAAAAAAACTGAGTGAAGCACGACATGCGTCCACTTTCGCACACCTGCGTCGCTTTTCGCGAGCGCGGCTTCGAAACGCCTTATCTTTCGCCGAATCTACCTGCCGTGTCGAATGGCAGTTCTTCAGCCGCGGTGCCCACGAAACCCACCAGCTCAGCACTGGGCCCCTCAGTTTGGCCGCTGCCGTTGCGTGGGTGGGCTCGCAGCTCAAAATCCCTTCCTTCTGGCCGCTCAATAAACTGCATTTGCGGGCGCCTGCAGGTCGAGTTTGCGGCAATAGTCCCTTCGCATCTCCGCGCCAGGTTTGCGACTGGAAGGACAGCCCAAGGGATGCGAGGCTGCGCCCGCCACGCTTAGCCGGGTCCCAACGGAGGGCGCCAAAATATTTCAAACGCCACGAGCTTGCAAGGGCTGTGGGCCGATAGGAGTCCTGGGAGGAGCATGAAGAGGATGCATGAACTGGATTCCGCAAGCGCTGGGGGGCCACTGGGAGCCTTGAGTTCCCCCAAACGGTAGGGGGCTTGCATTGGGGCCATGTGGAGTCAACCGAACTGGCACGTGCTTGTCGCGATTGTAGTTGGAGCTGGACGCCATGCAACGCAAGGCATGCACGCCAGAAAACTGCATCGCACATGCGGAAAGCAAAGCCGTGTTCGAGCACTGCCCCGGACTTATGGACAAGGTGGAGGCTCGTCTTACCCCTTGGCCGCGCCCCATGTCCAACCCTCTGCGAGCTGCCATCCAGGAAACACGGCTGCCAACGCGCCGGAGAGGGGTGGGGTGGGGGGAACAACAGTGGGGAACTGCTCAAGCCCAGCGCACTGCCCAGGGCCGTCACCAGGCCACGGACACGCCCAAGTAGGGACGGCTGGCAGCGCAGCGCTGGATACGTCCTTGGTGCCTCATACGGCAACGTACACAGAGATACGGGTTTGGACGCCTGGCGTCGTTCGACCGCAGGCGCTGTGGCGCCCCGGTCCAGCCGCAACACCCTGGAAGAAGGTAGCTTTCGGCGAAGGCTGCTGGGGCGATGGATTGAGGCCAGCCCGCAGCTCGACGATGGCACACGGCTGGGCCGGAGGGGACACCTGCAGCGGAGTCCCATGCCCGCGCCGCGCCCAACCAAACGCAAAATCAACCCCACGGATGCGTCTCAAGCCGGGGGCGCACGCCCCCCGCGCGCCTATGCCCAACACGGGCGAAGCCTTGCCTTTTGATGGATTGGTCTGCGACTGACGCGGTGCGAGCGCCGGCAGAGTGGCTGTCTTCGAGAGATGCCTTCTTCGAGAGATGCTTCGCGTGCTCTCAAATCTGCGAGGGGCGCGCGGAATGGATGAAGGAACGCAGATCGGGGGACGGCGCGCCTGTGCCCTCCGCTGGGACGCTGGGTGCCCTGGTGCTGCTGCCGGCGTGCGTCGTGTGGGTAGGAGGTCGGGGGTGTGGGGGCGTATTCGTTGGTTGTGCGCCGTATTTGGCACGCCAGCATACGTGGCAGCGACGGGGCAAGGGCAGGGTCGTGGACCACAGGCAGCTCCTTTCCAGGCGTACTGAACTAAGCTGAAGGCGCTGCGGCAGGGATCTTAGAACCTAAATTCAGCTTTGCAGGCCCCTCCTGCCCCTCCAGCACGAACGAAACAGGCATATTAGGCACAATATCCGGCCTAACCTAAGTTGTGCGCCCCTGTCGCACCTAGGTAGGACGCACCAGAATGCGCGGTCAGCAGCCACCAACACCCGGGCGACCCGCAGAGACACCGAAGGCTTGGAGTATTGCGGGAGGTGCGACCACCTGGCACCCTTTCTCACGTCCGGTCTGTGCAGCGAGATACTTGCCCTGTGGACCGGCTCGAAGAATCGCAAACCAGCACGCCCCCCAGGGCTCAAGGCAGCGGTCGCCAAACCTGATACCACGATAACACCTTGCGCACGCCGCAGCTGCAGGCCTTGGCGTTCGAGGGCGCGTCGGTCAAGCAGCAAGTTCATTGCACGCTGGAGAAGCTCCGTACTCTCTTGGGATTCAGCCTTTTCCACAAGCCTGCCTGCAGCCCGGGGTGCTCCGCGCAGGGCGTACTGCACACCGGTGTGCACGGTACCGTGGGGACGTCGCTGACGCCCGAGGAAACTTTTCAAGAGCGCAAGACTCCAAAGCCTCAGCGGCAAGGCTCAATCTCGCATGCCAACAACTGTATCATCTCGGCCACATGCGAGGCGCCTGGGACCAAGCCACCGCGTCACCCGCCACAAACTCGACTCTGGGGGCAACGCGGCTCGACACGGGAAGCGAACGCGCGGCCGCGGATCACGCGAAACAGGGCACAGGCGCATGCGTCCCTGTGTTGTGACAGATGGATGGACTCCATCGGAAGTCTGATGATGCACGTGCAGCCTGCTGACCGCCCACTCACCACGTCCGAATGGCTGCACACACGCACCGGATTTTCGCCGCTCCGCAGGGAACCTCCCAGTTGGAGTTCGCCAGCCCTTGCTGGCCCTGCGGTCCTTCAAGCGCGGCGTTTGTCGCTCCGCGGGCTTCGACCGCACGAGCGCCCACACGCATTTGTAAGAGGGACGTCTTCCATCTCCCTTCCTGGGAGGTGGGAAATGAGCCGCTCCATGCAGTACATAACGACGTCACATTTTTGCCACCGCGCCCATGTGGGCGTCCCAAAGGGCCACAAGCGGCCCCGGCTCCCAGGTGCCAGATATGCATGCCATGGGGGCGCCCCCGATACCCTCCCCCGGTCTGCCACACACCACCTTCCAACCCCCCACCCACCCCACCCCTTGGTATCGGGCGCGAATACTCTTTGGACAATCGTACCGCGGACACACCTGCCGTAAAGCACCAAAGATTCATACCGTGGACAAAGTGCGGAGGGAGTGGGGCAAACAGAGCACTCAGAGCATGTCAGACAACACCGATATCGCCCACACTCTTCGGCTCTGATTCCTCACTCTTACTGGATGCCTTACACTAACACTGGCCCAGCATCTCCAGGGCGTCACCTGTCTATGAGCCAATCGGACGTCAACCCTACGGGCGCACTCGAGAAATCACCAACCGTCAGACATGCATGCAACGTCCCAGTCCAAGTGCGGCAGTGCCATCATAGTCAATTCGTCCATTTCTGAACAACGCAGTCATTCTCGGTGCAGCCCAACAAGCACATTATCGCCTGCAATTGCAACTGCACAGTTTCACCCTTCACAAGGCATATGGTATACTCACAGCGGACATTCACCCAGCAATACATGGGCTGTGAGCATCTGAGATTCCCCCTTCCAAGTAAGGTGGCTGGGCTCTAAAGAATTATCTCATCGATCCAGGATCGGATTGTGGCGATCCACGTTATCTCTTCAGCGGTTTCACTGTCCAAGGCGACGTCAGGCAGTGCGTAGATGCCCACAAGCAGGTCCAAGTCCGGAGAACCTGACTCGATGGTGGCATGCGATGTGTGCCCACACCCATGGGGTGCTGTGCTGGCCGAAGGGGATTCCAATAGCACCAATATGCCACCTGCAAAATGAGCCAAAAGATTCATCCAACACATAAATTTAGCAGCAGTCAACACTGCAAAAGTGACATCTGTTGATTTGCCCGCCCATGAAGTCCGAGCATAAGAAGACTGCAATTTCACTCATCCAAATATGGGAGTGCACCAATCAAAATGGGAAACACCATATGGCGATGCCAACTGTGATGCAATTTTGGCGCGATGTGATGCCACCATCGGCACCTTGCTGGCACAACTAGAATCACAAATGGCTTGACAGCTGGCATCGCCAAGCAAAGTGTTCTAGTTGTGAGTTTCACA
This sequence comes from Ostreobium quekettii, assembly GCA_905146915.1. Taxonomy (NCBI): domain Eukaryota; kingdom Viridiplantae; phylum Chlorophyta; class Ulvophyceae; order Bryopsidales; family Ostreobiaceae; genus Ostreobium; species Ostreobium quekettii. Next base: position 24,117 of record CAJHUC010000898.1, on the reverse strand, counting down.
GCCATGACACAACACTGCTTTGATGCCAGCAGGCTCCATCGAGGGCCACACCTGGGAGGTCACACGTCCCATTTGGCTGATTGGCAGACGTGCCATTGACCAACCCAGTGGTGGCACAGCACCAAGGGTCAGCACATGCAGTATAGGAACTAACTAGGTAGCCTCCACCACCCCAGGGCCACACTGTGTGCGCAGGCAAGTGCTCAACAAGGCAGAATGTGGGGTCTGCGAGGACTACCGGCTGGTCACGAATTGGCTTGCCCAGAGTCAAGATCGCGGCGTCATGTTGATCTGAGGTGGCTCCAGTCCAGTTGGGATGGATGTGCACCTGCTTGCTGTGCAGGCCCTGCGTGCAGGGCAGGTATGAAAGGCAGGCATTCCAAGACAACAAAGAGGGCATGATTGCACGTATGAATTTTGTGTGAGTGTGCACCTTGACGCAAAGCATCCTAAGCGCTTGTCTTGATTGTTGGTACATGGCTGACGGCTGTGACACAGTTAGGAAATATTGCCCAGCAGGACTGACAGCACATCAGAAGGTGACTGCTTTGCAGCACAAAGTGCAGCAGAAGTACAGGCTTGGCAGGCCACCCACCAACTAGACACAGTGCAGAAACTGCAGATGCACAATATCAGCTGTATTGTCTTTGCTGTTATTTTAATAACCATTGTCCACTGTGCAAGGGGCTGGAGCGAGACTTGGATCCATCGTAGAATAACCACTCACTGTGAAAACAGTGCAAGTGCACAACAGCAAGGGCACTATTCACCATGTGGACACCAACGCACGAAATGGAGACTTCCACTGCGCCAGGACCATTGTACTTTCAGTTTTGCTGGGTAGGGTGCGCTCACCAGCTGGGCGGGAGTCCAAACGCTGCCAACACCTCCCTTCCAAGCACCAGGATCAAAATTGGTGCCAGCTGCAGCTCCTATGCAGCTTGCCTTTGTCAGAATGTGTGTCTTAGATATGGCAACTGCATTGCACACTTTGCCATGGACCTCCACCGTGTTGATGTATGGGAAGCGTGTGGCAGGTACAGCCATACGCCCACCCTGAAATGACAGAGTTCTTGCTGAGTTGACTGGCATGCCATCATTTCTTTCAAGAATGCTTCTCCCCTGCCACCACAGTTCATGACAAATTGGACATCCATGCACCAATGGGAAAATAACCTCCAGAGTACAATGCAGACCATCTTTGCATTGCATATTCAAAGGCCTTGCTTTGGCCCTGGGACTAATGCATGCAGTGGAGAAGGTGGGTAGAATACTTCTACCCATGTTCATCTTTGTGTGGACAATGCACACAACACTGGGCTCTCCACCAAAAACCCAGCCGTCCTTTGGTGCATGCACAGCCTTTCAACACAAATGCAATCGGTACTCTGAAATTCGCACTCAATTCAAATACGCTTGTGTAGCAAGCCCGTTCCCATAACCCCCCACTCCACTCTGTTTCGCTGCGCATCAGGTGTGCCCACCTCTGATTGACAGAAGCTGGCATCCAGAAGTGCCCTCAGCCTCATGGCCGGCAGTGTGCTGTAGCAACAAAGTCCAGGGGTCACTTCTTCTTGGACAACAAGGCTTCCAAGGCCCTCCACTACTTCTGCTGCCAAAACAGCAGCATGCGCCATGCATATCAGGCACACAACAAGGATTTGGAGAATTTCCCACTCTCTGGTGGCTGTCACCAGAACCATCCTTCACCTGCATTGCCACAGAGCAGATTGAAGTACAGTGACTGTATTTGTTGTTCGCAAGAAATCCAAGACCATGCAGCAATTCCTATGATGACAGGTACACAATACCAAAATGGACGACAACAGCGCAACAAGCAAACAGCAACATCAAAATGGACAGTGAAGAGAAGATCTGGACAACATGCAAGACTTTTCCAGCCTTGAGTTGTGGGAGAGGGTGTGACACGAAGCAGGTGCTGGGAAACATTCCTTAATCTAATCAGCAAAACACCAACAGCTCTGCTGGCAGCAGTCCAGATCGCCTCCAACAACCACAATGGCTGGATGGGGTGGAAGGGGAATTTCTACGGTGACGTCCAGTTCACAAGTGGGTTATACATGGACTAAGCACCGTGTGGTCCGTTCACAGATAGTTTTGGGGATGGGAAGGTGAATAACTACAGTTCATGCCCTCGGGAACGTGGCGCTGATGCAAGCTCCTCAGAAACTTGAGTGAAGAACAAATATGCTCGAAATTTCGCACACCTGCATCGCCTCTGGTGCAGGTGTTTTCGAAACGCCTTATCTTTCACCGAATCAACCGTCGTGTCGAATATTGCATCCAAAGCCTGCTTTGTCCCTGAACACGGCGGTTGCAAGCGCAGACACACCGCTATGGACAGGAGGTAGCCCCTCCGCAAGCAGCTCACCTGCCGCGGCGGGCATGCGCCCCGCTGTGTCAGCGCTGGGAGCCAGAGTTTACCCCCCGGCGGCTCTTATGAGCTTGCAACTCAAAGTCCCTAAATTCTGGCCACTCAAAACTGCTGCTGCGGGTGCCCGCAGGACCAATTTGCGGCAGTTATTTGCCTCGCGTCTGCGCACCAGGTTCCCGACTGGAGGGGGAGCGCAAAGGCTGCGAGGTTTCGCCGGTGGCCCTCCCTTGCCGCGGCTCCAGTTGAGGGCCGCCAGATCGCTCGAGCGCCAAGAGCTTGCAAGGGCCGTGAACCAGAAATAGCCCCTGGGAAGCCGATGATTAGGATCCCACAAGATCTGAGAAGCCAGCGGGAGCCGTGGGGGACCCTCAAGGGCGTGGGGCCGTGGCAACTAGCGGGGGCATGTTGGAAGGCTATACGCGGTCTTCCCCAAAACAGGCACACGCACGCCACCATTCCCTTCGGGAGGCATTGATCACAAGGCACACTGCCCCGGAAATAGCCTGGCACAGGACGAAAAGTGGCGGCGTGTTCTAGACGAGGGGGACTTTCGCCTTACCCCTGGTCCGCGCCCCATGTCCAGCTCTCTGTGAGCCACCATCCTGGTGACGCAGCTGTCTACGGACCGGAGTGCGGGTTGGGGATGGGGGTGGGGGAAACAGACTGGGGGCCTGCCCAAGCCCAACGCACTGCCCAGGGTCGTCACCAGGACTCAGACGGGCCGAACCGCGCGACGGCAGCGCTGCATACGGCCTCAGTGGTTCATACGACGACGTACGCGGATATACGGGCCTGGACCCCGGCCGGTTGTTCGACGGCTGGCTTTGGAGCCCCGGTCCAGCCACACTATCCTAGGAGGAGGCTTTCGGCGAAGGCTGCCAGGGCGGTCGATTGAGACCAGTCCGCGGTGCGACAGCAGCACACGGTGGGAGGGAAACGAACAGATTCAGCCCCGTCGCGCGCCACACCAAAACATGCGCCCGCCACTGCAAAAACCAACGTCGAATCCTAACACGCGCCTCAAACCGAGGGCGCCCCCGCGGCGCGCGCCGCTGCTCAACACCGGCGAAGCCTTGCCTTGATGGATGAGTCTGCAATTGATACAGTGTTCTGGTTGGCGGAATGTCTGTAGCCGGGCAAATCCGTGTTCCGCTTCGAGAGAAGTTTGCGCGCCGTGCCTGCGATTGGCGTGCCGAGGCGAGAGTAGGCAAGGGCGCACGGGACGCGAGACGGCGCGTTGGTCCCTCCGCTGGGGCACGGGGCCCCCGGGCGAGGCTGCTCACATGCGTCCCCGGGGTGGCGTATTCGTTGGCGGAGGACCGTATTGGTCTTGGCGGTGGGTCCTTATGTTGGCACGTCAGATGATGCGTCAGGGACGTGGCAGGGGCAACCGCAGCACCTTCCCAGGTCCGCCGAACTGAACTATGAGCATTGAGCCCCATTGACAGTGATCTTAGAGCCTAAAGTCGCCCATGATCTGAACCCCAAATTCGCACGTGATTTTAGAATCTATGCTCATTCACTTGTTCCCTGTGGCACACAGAAGACGGGTCCTTCGCACCAGTTCCAGCCCAAGCGCCACAGCCGTCGCATCTGGCCAGGATGCCCACGTGCACACAAGCCAACGCCCCACGGTTGCCACACAGCTGTATCATCAGGTGTCACATGACCAGTGCGCCAGTGCTGCAGCTCCGGCCGTCGCGGCACAGAGCCACACCAACGGCAACGGGCTGTTGCTGAGGCGCAGGGCCCCCAGGCACCCTCTTATGGCCCCCAGTCTTTGTGCAGCAGGGCCATTCATCCAGTGGGCGGTTTCGAGCATTCGGGAGACGAGAACGTCGCCGGGCCTCGTTCCCGGCGCGGCGGGATATTCAGAGGGACCTGCAGCTGGATCTGAGGTTGATGGACGCCCCGCGGCAGATAGCCACGCAGCAGCTTGGCGATCAAGCGCCTGACGCAATTGAGAAGCGCAAAGCTGCGTTGTAGCGCACTGGAGAAGACCGGCGCCGTCCGGAGTTCGGAAACATTCGCAAAGGTCGAACTGTTCCGCGCAGGGCGTTTCGCACACCGCGCGACGCCGCATTCCCAAGGGCTCGACGATCCAAAGCGCAAGCGTCAAGGCGTCCTGCATGACGTCGATGGTATCATCTCGGCCGCGGGCAGGGCTCCGAGGACCCTGCCGCCGCGTGCCCCGCGGCAAACTAGACTCAGAAGGCACCGCGACTCTACCCAGGAAGCGAAATATGCGGTCGCGGGTCACGCAGAAAAGTGCGAACGATACTCGCGTCGACAATCGCAGCCAAAGCCATATGGATGCCCGATGGTCCATCCCACGTACCGTGGCCAGGCGCTTCCACGCACGCACAGCGTCCTCGCTGCTACGCTCGGGGCTGTCGCTGGCGGAGTGCGCTGGCCCTTGCCGGCCCTGTGCCCTGTCAAGAGCGGCGCTCGTCGATACACGGGCCTTGATCGCTGGACGGGGCACAAAAGCATGTGTGAAGAAACGGCTTCCCGACGGCTTCGGCACCGCCGGCGTGGCGTGACATCAGCATTTCTGTGGAGTACATTACGGCGCGGAGTGTGGGTCTAAGGCTGCGGATATTCGCTGAGAAACGTTGCCTGCGGTATATCCTTGGCGTAGAGGACAGGGAATCTGGCATTGGCATCCTTCGGCACGTCCAGGGCAGTACACGGAGCGCGACACCCTGGACGCATAGTACTGATATTCCAGGCTCCAGAGAGCATCCTGGCACACGTGTGTGCTGCATCTTGATGCGCACAGTCAGGCGCGCAAGATGCATCTTTGATATTCCGTTGGCTCTGCAGCCCTTGGCGCACACAGTGACAGGGCCGATCACGTGCGTCTGGCGCCTTGCGTGCATCGCTGGATTGGTCAGAAGTTGTTTTTGGCGCACACAGGGACAAGGCCGATCACGTGCATCTGGTGGCCTTGCGTACATCGCTGGGACTGGGCAGAAGCTGTTTTGGGTGCTGTCGAATATACAGCAGTATGACCGCCGTCCTGCAGCCCACTCATGCTGTATGAGTCATGCACCCCGGTAAACAAGTTCCCTCAAGCACATCGCTGCCCCTGATTTTGCTGCGCATCTCACTGGCCCGACCATGGCCCCTTGGCAGTCGATTTGGAGCGGAACTTTATTATTCTGGTAATATCGAAGATTTACCCATGCGTCCATCTGTTTGAGCAGCCTCCAAGCTCAGGTGTCGACCGTGGAGAAACGTGTAGGGGGGAATACCATTCCGCATTAGCACTCCTCTGCCTGCTCCACCAGTCCAGCAATGGGAAGTGTCGAACAGTGGCATGGTCACTCCTGCTTGCTCAAGTGGCCGCCACATTGCTGCACCCCCCTTCCGACTTGGCATGAAGACTTGTGGTTGAAGTGCCTGCGGATAGCAATGAGGCTCCAAGCATCTGCTGTATCGCGATGTGTTCGTGTGATGCAGTTCTCGTGGTGCACTGGTCGGCCAGTACAAAGTGTAGGCAGGAGTGACAATGCAACAAATGCATCAAGCAAGGGGACGTGAGCCCTGTTTGAAAAAAGAAACTTCAAGCTAGCACATGCCACACAAATTGCCAATTGCAAACCGCAATCGGCCATGGCGAAATGCAGTGCAAGCAATGACCTTACATTCATCACTGCTCCTCCCACTGCCGCCACAAATCCAGCTGGCCTACTCCATGGACGGAGCAACCCCTATGCTATGCAATCGTGGCACACCGATTCCCGTATCTGGATGGCGCACGGGCCAGACGCACCCCTCACACCAATCAAATGTAGTGATCGGTGCTACTAGGACAGAGCTGCATTGGGTAGATCCGTACAAAGACTTGTGTTCGATTTATCGATCTTCTTATGAGGATTGTCAACTCAACTTACCTTCGCATGTCCTCCAGGACACCAGCTGGGCTGCACATTCTATTAGTCGAATCCTCTCAATAGACAAATGAACACAGATGACGTACACGACGCAATGCTTCCTAGCCCATGTGCCAAAAGCCCCAACTGTATGCTTCAATACTGAGACTCTGAATGTGCCATGCTTCCAATAACACCAGACGTTGCATACATTCTTTCAAGGTATCTTTTCGATCTTTATGCTCCATTCACTCAGAGCCTGACAACAAGACGGCCGCCATCTACAAACCACTCATGTGCCAATAGTTGGGGCATACTAGAAAATTCCCAGGCTCTCAGGAAACAGATAAGATCCACAACAAAACACAACAGGGCAAACTTGTTACGGCTCGTTTGAATCCCAACGACGCAGCAATTGCAGGTACATCACTGCCATTTGAATATCGCTAGCAAACATGCAAGGCAATAGTCTCGCCTTCACATGGCGCAGCTAAAGCAGAGATTTCCTTTTCACAATCTTATCAATCCAGGCTCGAATATTTGCTATCCAAGCTACCATTGCTGTGGTGTTGTTGTGCACTGCGACACTAGGCTGTGGGTAGATGCCCACAAGTAGGTCCAAGTTTGGAGGTCCAGAATCAAGGGTGGCATCAAGAGCACTGCCACTGCCAAGGGTCTCCACTCCTGCGGAGGGTATGTCCAGTAGCACCAACACAGAACCTGAGCAAAGCACCACAGTGTAAGTCGGTATGAGCAAATGCCACGCAAGACCGCCAATTCAGCAGAAAGGTGTGAAAGTCCCCTTGATGTCTCTGGCTACAGATTATAGCAAACAACAGTCTCAAATTACAGATCTCTACAATTGTGGAGAATAGCCCAAAACCTGCGTTTCCATGATCTACATAGACAACAGCAACTGTCAGGAATGCCTCAGCTGTCCTGTTGTGCCAGTGAAACGTTCCACAGCCAGTACCTTGAGGACCGCAGGTCCCGATTGACTGGGCGCAGGATGTGGCCTCTGTAGAAACATGGGGGCTGCGGCACAGGGGCTCAGGGTTTGCAGGTTGGAGACCGACTTGAGTGCGCCCTACATTCTGGGGCCAAACGGCATGGATGCGAGAGTCACTTGTAATGCGGAATGTCGGGTCGGCAAGGACTACTGGTAGAGCATGAATAGGCACTGCCAGCGTCAAGATCGCGATGTCGTATCCATCAGCAGCCAATCCTGTCCAGTTGGGATGGACATGCACCTGTTCCCTCCACAGGCCCTGCAGTCAACGCAGCCAAGCAAACACGATATGAAAGGCGGCAAGGTGCGATCTGCGATCTGACTTGGTGTAACACACACAACTGTTTGCTGCAGAGAAGCTGGGCTCCCATGGTTCAGTGTTGGCAACATCATGCAGCACCAACACAGGATGGTACAAGCAACTTGACTTTCAACCAATCGCTAATTTCAGAAGAAGAATTACAGATGCTGTGACACAACTGTCATTGCTGCTGCGCTCCTCTTGGCCACTGCTTGTCTCTTATACAGAACACTGATAAAGTGATGCATGCTATTCTGTGTCTTCCTCCTGAATCTGAGGCAACACATCATTTCCTAAGCTAAGGAAGTGTTTCACCCCCTGTCTGCCCAGAAAGTCACCATCAGCAGTTTGTTTCTCTTTCTTGAACAACAAAATTTGCCTTGTACATGGAGGGAGAATTTATGAGTCAGGGCCATGGACATACACAATTTGCTGTGTACATGCCCAACATTCCCCAAAGGGCAAAGGTACTGTGTCCCCCTACAAAGGTGAATGCAGTCAATAAAGATCCGCATGCAACCAGCACAACTGTAGCACTAGTTTTGCTTGACAGGAAGTTTACCTGCCAGATCAGAGTCCACCAACTGCTAGCGCCTCCCTTCCAAGGCCCGAACATCAATTCTGCAGAATTCCCAGGTGCAAAAATGCAACTGGCTGCCGTCAGGATGTGCCTGTTGGTGATGGCAACTACGCTGCAGGCACGCCCACGGCCCTCCAGCATGCTGATGTAAGGAAAGCGGCCGGTGGAAACTTCCATCAGGGTGACCTGAAACAACACGTGACATGATATGTTGCTGCCCAGCTGAACACAAATAAGCTTCCTGGGCACAAAGGCGCTGGGCAGTGGCTTTGGGAAAACCATGGTAGCCACACCGTAAAGGTAACACATTCCTGTCTGGATTGGCGACAACACTCACATGGTCATTTGCTTGCATATGCAGCATACTCCAATTGGCTGCGAATTACTTTGAAAGCCTTTCACCAATAGTGCTACAAACACTCCCATCCCTTTCCTCCCTAAGATCCCATTCTGCGCTCGGAAGTTGCTGCAGGACAGTCAATGCCCACTTCCATTGGCACCATCACTTGGAGGTCATGCAGCGGCTGCCAGTATTCTTCCTACCTGCATGTGTTGGTTGCAGCCAAAAGTCACAGGAATTGCTTGCTCGTGCACAACAAGGGCTGCAATCCCCTCTACACACACCACCAATGTTGCCTTCTCCGCCAGCAGCAGCAGGAGGCACACATAACTCTTGATAAGATTTTTTCGGGCGCAGACTGACATCCTGAACGCCACCATCGCGCCCATTCTTCACCTGGAGTGCAGCGCAGGAAACTCGATCGCATCAAAACTGCACACGGGCACAACGGCTGGAATTTTGGCCCCAGGCTCACAGGAATTGAGCAATGTGGTTTGGTCCAAATGCGCAGCAGCTTTGAGCTACCACACTGCGTTGTGGTGGACACTAATCAGCAGGGGTTCCATCAGGGGAAGCTCAATAATCAATAAGAGGTTCAAGTCCGGCCTGTACACCATACTGGTTTCCCCCTGTGGCATTGTTAGATGAGGACTTGTCACAACCATTCAAGATTTCGGACGAACAATGCTGGCATCCAGGGGTCAATGGAGTATGTGCATCGCTACCTTGATGGCCTTTCGTATGAGGCGGTAACCCTAGTTTCCTCCCAAGCCCCACTGCAACCACCACTCCCCTTTAAAAGCAACAACAGTCAGATCTCTCAGGCGACGCGGCAGCAAGCACGTTTTCGAACTCCCACAGACCCCTTAGCAGCCACAGGAGCGTACAGTTCCTGCCTCTTCGCCTGGGCCTGCAAGCCGTCCATCATGCAATGCACGCAAAGCGCGACAGTGCCACCACCACTGGCAGACATTCGTCAAGTCCCCTTGGCATCCACCCGCCAGGAGAAACCTTAAGCCCTTTTGAGACTTATGAAATGAGGCAGGGATTGAGCTGCTCATTTGACGGAGTCAGACTTGAACCCCGCAGTTCTCCATGTGCCAGCCGCGCTGTGACCTGGGCGGCACTCCATTCCTAGGTCGCCAATCAAACGACCAGTGACTACAGCAGGGGTCCCTATATACCGCCCGGGACATTGCCCAAAGGGGGGCGCTATTAAGGGCCGGGGGCGCTATTGTGTTAAGGGGGGTACCGCCAGCAGCCGGTGAAAAGGGTACCATGGCCGCCAGTGTAGGGAGTACACTACGATGCCTGTGTAGTGGGTACGCTACATCCGGCCAACAGGGCCCATAGTGGCTTTTGGTGCCAGCGACTTGATCGCAGCGCCAAAGTCGTGGGCGCTTGGGGCTGTCCTCTATGGCAGAGGAATAAAGTACTACGGGAACGGTGAAAAGCCGTTCAGGGGGACGCTAAACCTAGATAGGTCGCTAAATAGGGGTCGCTACCCTCCCCCACCACACACACACACACACACACACATACAAGTTTGAGGTCCCACTGCGCAACGAAACTGCATAAAGTACTACAGAAATGGTGACAAGCCAAAAAGGGGGGTGCTGTTGGGGCCACGGGCACTATTGGGGGGGCGCTATACAGGGACCCCTACTGTATTACATTCGAAGACTGCACTGTTCAGGCAAACTGACTGAGCAGGAAGACGACCCCCCTTAAAGACAAAGACGAAAGAAAAAAGAAAAGAAAAAGACTGTTTTACTAGTAAGAGCCCTTTTCCAGGGCGCGGGCACAAACCTAGAACCTGGCAATAGGACCTAAAGTCTGCCAGGATGGTGTCAAGGCACGTACTTCCCGTCTCCGCACAGCTGCAAACGCCAGTGGCGTCGGCAAATGTACGCCTCACTCTGGACGGCTGGTACATTCGGGCTTCGCCGGACACTTGTTACATTTAGCAGGTGTGAAGGGATGCGACAGCATTCAGCAAACATGCGAGGTGGTGGGCGCGTTTGTGGCTGCTGGCATTGGTGGAGGAGTAAGCAACTTACTACTTAATGGACCAGCGTAGTGCCTTTGCCCATATGACGCCAAGCTAGCATCGCCCGGCCCCCGATGGCTCCCCGTTTTCCGCCACAGCACCACGTCGTGGGCGCTACTACGGGACCCCACTGCACCGCGTTTGGCCAAATGTCCAGAAGGCCTGAAATGTGTGGCTCTGTCTCTTTTGTGATTGTCGATTCTTGTTTTGGACACCCCAAACCCTAAACAACTGACCCGCTGACCGGCGTTGGCCTGAACAAGAAGAGATCCTCACGGAAAAGATATGGGGATTAATATGTTCTCTTTCCAGAAAGTTCTTGGTAATGGGCCACGCCAGCCAGCACCCCCCCACAATCCTTGCCAGAAACTGCAACCTGTCGTGACACAAACCCAACTCACTTCCCCAGTGGCAACACAGCACGGCACAGCACAGCATCGCCTTCCTGCGGGGTTCGCACGAAACCGGGGGGCCAGCCTCGGAGCGCTGCCGTGGGGTGGGCCGAGGGGCCCATCCGCGTTCCGTCCCGTCCCGGCCGGCCTTTTGGACATCCGCTGTTTGGTTTCCTCTTCGCGCTGGATTTCGGGTTGTCGAAAATGGCGCCCCGCCAAGCCAAGGCCCCCACCCCTTGGGGCCGGAGTACGGCAGTGGACTGTCCTCAGCCGCACCGAACGGCGAAGAAATGCGCATGGCTGCCCGGCAACGCGCGTTCCAGACATCCGCGTGGAACCATCCGTGCCCGGAGAGCGCACGACACACTGAGCGCGGCCAGAAACCCCTGCCCACAGGGTACCCTTCGTCCAACGGGCACCAAAAGCCAAGTTAGGCGGTCTTCATGCCAAGGTCCCAACCCCAACCCACCGCTCCGCCCCAATCACCGCATCTGCTACAGCGTTCTGCGCGATCCTAGCCATTCGATCCGCGTCCCAGATCGTGTGGGCGGATCCAATCGTTTGGCATCCTTTGCTGGCGCCTTCAATCTCGACGATTGGCGGCCACCACGGCATCATCCTGTGGGCATCGCTGGCCAGCTCGCGCTATGGGATGAGAGCCGCTCTGCAGCGCCGAGCCTACACTTCCCCCGCGGAAAAGATGACGCAACGGAGCCTCCTTGGGAAGCAGGGACGTGCATGAAGTTGGCAAGTGTGCAACTCACGTGTCGTCTCGTCGGCGGGCGGAGTTTGCTCGTTCGGTGTGCCGGCCAGAGGCGGTTTGGCAAGAGCTGCGATTCCAATGTCGGGTTGGTTCACCGCTCCAATGGCAAGGCTGCAGGTGCGCATCGAGCGATCGAGTGACCAGCGTGTCGGCCCAAACTGTGGCTGGGGGCGGCCCTTTTGCGGAGTTGCATGACATGAGGTTAAATGGCAATCCGCAAGGAATCAACACGGATCGCGGATGCGCGAGCAAACGTCTCAACGCGGCCGGCGCTGATTGGATGCTGGAAGGGAGTCGCGGTGACACCAATGACGTTGGAAACCTAGGACATGCGCAGCGACCCAGGGAGAAAATGTAGATATTGGATCCAAATCGCAACCGCTCTCAGCTCGGGAACATTTTCGAAACGGGCAAGGCTGCCAATACATTGACAATATAATAACATACAAATTCAATATATGCTGAATTTCAGCGGGGCATTGAACGGAAGAGCAGCGGTCCTTTCCTACTTTGCTGAACTAACCTAGGAGCCCTGTTGTCGCCAACCGCCTGAGTAGGAACGCTGACAACTGGCGCACCGCGGCAACGGCAGCGGTGCGAAGGTGGTGTGCAGATCATCCAGCGATTGGCTTTACGCCAGCCATGGCCACACGCTCGTCGTCCGACGGTCATCCTTGTCCAAACGCAAGCCCCACAGCAGCGCTGCCGGCAGTCCGCGGTTCGATGCGCAAAGTCGCCGCGACAGTCTCGGAGGGCTGCTGCGGTGTGCCGGGCCCAGCAGTTCCGTGATTGTCTCGCGTTCGGCCCGACAGTCGTGGGATACAGCTAGTCCCCTCCCTTCGCAGAAACCAAGGACTCACGGGGGCCGACGCACCCTGGAATCAATAGAGGTGTACTCAAATTTCCTGCACGCCTTTAGAGGTGTAGCCTGGCGGAAACTAGGCCCACAAGTGCGCCCGTGCGCCCGTGCGCCCGTCCACCCCCTGAAGCGATTTTCTGTGCAGTGCGGATCTGTGCATCCACCGCCCAGATTGATTCCGAGGCTCTAATGCCACCTCCCGCCGGTGGCAGCCAGGGCGCCACGTCCAGAACGTGGTTGAAGACACCGCAGAAGACGTTCTTGACGTTAAGTGAGTGGGGGTCTTTGCTATTTTGTGGATACTGTGTGTGCTGGAACGGCATCCCGACACGACAGGCCCCCAGGAAGGTGTCAGGCAGGTGGGATACCAAAGGGGCACCGGTGGTCAACCCTGATCAACCGGCACCCGGTGGCCAGGCAAGATCCACATGGGTGGACACTACCCGGTTCGCCGCGAATTTTGGAGTTGCGCGTGTTCCCCAGCCAACAGCTGACAGATCTGTCTCTAGAGGGAAGTAGGCCGTGCAGCCAAGCCTGCAGTTTGACACCACCTCGATGCGGGAAGGTAGCGAATGCACTGTCGTGCGCTCTGTCTGTCAGGCGATCCGCTCTGTTCCAAGCAGGCTGGACGCAACACCCCAACCATAACCCCACCCCGGAAGGCCACTATCCCGGCGGCCCCGAAAAATGACGGCAAGACTCCCTGATCTGTGGCGGGAACGCAGTGGTTGGCTGGGCTGCGCCTGACCCCCCCCAGCGGCCCGAAAATCTATCAGATCGCGCGCCGCCGGTACCCCCTCCGCAATCGCTTAACCGCGCAGCGCCAAAGTGGATACATTCAAGCGCCCTGCAGCCTCTAACGCGCTGGCGAGGTCGCGCGACGCCAGTGCGGGGCGCATCAGGGACCTGAAGACCATGCCCCCAGAATCTATCGCGCACGCCTCTTCTTTGATTTTGCGACCCGTATCCGATGTTCCAAGCCCTTTACCGCTTCGACGTACTCCCCACGATTGCGCCCTTCGCGACCCGTGCACTGTCCAGCGCAGGCGTCCGATCCGTTGAGGTCACCTGAGCACGCGGCACCACCGGAACGGCAGGGGCTGCGCCACGCCACGGTCTTGGGACAAGGCGCGTCGGCCCGTGCGTGCACTCGGGCTGTACTACGGCAGTCCCAGCACGCTGTAGGAGGACCGGCTGTGGTTCGGCGCGCTTTGGAATAAAACCTTTGCCGACCGCTGGTGTGAACAAGAGGACTAAGGACGGCCCGAAGAGAGGCAGCAAGCATTTTGGGGAGCGAGGAGCAAGTCAGGAAGTTTGTAGGTGCGACTCTGCGGGCCAGGCAGGCCCTGCGTACGCTGATGTGTGGACCTGGTTGTACCCAGCAAGATTGACAGCACCCGTCGGGTACTCTACCACACAGCCCCAATGCCGGCACTACACAGCCGTTGAGGCTGGGGGCGCACTGGGGGACCATGTACTGCCGATGTGTCATGCGACCCTGGGGAGAAATTATGGGCCGCGGGCCCCATTGGTACCACTGGTTGTACCCGGACAGGTGAGTAGTACATATTGGACACTCTACCACACGAAACCCCAACACAATCATCGCGCATCCTCGGTGCCAGTATTGTACCCGGGGACCCTTGTAGTGCCCATGTGTGCTCTCAACTGGCGCCACAGCTGCTTTACACATGCAACTGTGGCACACGTAACCCCGTGTGTTTCTGCCCTCCCTTTCCTAGGTAAGTGCCACGCCTGACCTGGACCTCAGCGCCGTACATTGGGCCGCATACAGATGGTTGCAAAGCGACGATTCGCGCAGACCTATCTTCAACCTCACGCGAGTTCTTTGTTAGCGCAGCAGAGCAGTTAGAAACGCGCAGCGCATTTGGCCAAAATGCAGCCCCTTCTTCGCTTACACGCACCCGGAGCGAGGCTAGATCATCCACGTTTCATCCAGCGCGGGCGTTGCACAAAGCCTAACGTTGCTTCAACACATGACATACATCCATACTGACAAGTGCTGATATGTGTGCCAGCACTGCGTCATGACAGCATTGATCAGTGCTGATACACAGGCCTTGTTCTAGCCCTGTTCTGCGCTGCATCAATGGCAATGCAACCAATTGTCGCATCTTCGTGTGGCCTGATTCTGGACACATATTCTTTGTAGCGCTTTGGGAGGTCAAGCGTTTTGTATTACCTCGTGCACATCGACATAAATTTGTATCTGAGTACTTAGAAAGCTTGGCTATTTTTGGCAGGACATGTGGTGAAAGGCCGCCTGAACTGTTTCATGCGAATCGCGATCTCGTCAGGATTGTCATTTGCGTTTTCGTTACGTTTTTACGTTTAGGTTTTTACGTTTACAATTTTACGTTCATGTTTATAGGCATAAAAACGTAAATTTGCAAAAGGGGCTATTTTTACAGCTGTATTTACGTTTTTACGGCTCGTTGCGACAACGAGGTAAAGCGATAGAAATCGCGCGTAGTGATCAGTCCTCCACCTCCTCGAGCACCTGCAACACAGCGTCGACTTAGCACTCGGTAAGGGCCACGACGGCGTGCAACAAAAGTTCGTTTTCTGCCCATTACAGCGCGTCTGGCTGCTACTCCTCGGACACACGAGGCCTGTATGTACTGTCCTTATGTACAAGGGGCTGCGTTTACGTTGTATTTACGTATTTTACGCGTTTCTATCCGTAAAAACGCACAACCTATTTTTGCGCGTAAAGAAGCAAATATGATCTGTGTTTGCGGCGTAAACAACAAGCCTGGATTTCGTGATTTCCATTTCACACAAGTTATGCCGTCCTTTACGCAACTTTAAACTCCTGAACATGCATGGTGTGTTAGTAGCACGCGATTCTGTTGCAGTGGGCCAAAGCACGACAGACAGAATGCGCATTCTGGGCAACTTCTGTCAATACACCTCAGCCAATCGCATGACAGGTGCATCTTTACCACCCAAACGCCGGCCACCCAGCTTGTCACCCGGTTTGCATTCAATAAATAAGCATTTCTTTCTGCCTTTGTGGAAAAAAAGTACAATAACACACAAACACTACTGTGTCTTTGTTCAGTTACAGATATTTGGCCACTAGGCTGAATCTGCCATTTCCCTATGAAATCTGTTGAGAAAAGGCTCAAACTGCATTTACTGAGGTGCCAAATGCCATTTAACGTGATTTCGATGGACATCGGAATCAACACAGGACCGGAAGAAGCGAAATTGCAGTGGGAACAAAATGGAAGGAAAGATCTGGAAGGAGGTACAGTAAATGCATCCATTCTAAGCCGTTTTGTGAAGGACGCAAAGTGGACAATTCCTTTGTTCTGGCTTGCTCTTAGACCTTGTTTTTACGTCTATGTTTACATTTTTGAGTTCACATTTTCACGCATGCAAACGTAAATTGCGAAAGGGGCTGTTTTTATTGCTATACTTCCGTTTCCTGTCTCGTTGGTACACCCAGGTCACACGTTGGAATTCCCGTACAATGGTCAGTCCTCCACCACCTCCTGCACCCGCAGCACATTTGCAGCACTTGCGACAACGTTGCAATGTATGTTGCAGCCATACCAGGCCATGGCTGATGCCTGATCAACAATATCCTTCCCCACAATTTAATTGCATCCACGATTCGGCCTGAAGTGGGGATCAGCACCAGGTCCACGGATTGCAATCCACCAATTGGTGGCGGCTGCCGGCTGGCACCGAACTGGTGCCACCCATGACCAGCTCTGTGCGCACAGGCTGCGCATTTGTGGTGAACAAGCTTGCGGCCTTGGTGCGCTTCTTGCCTTTGCGTTTCTTCAGCCGCGCCGCATGGTGGCGCGCAAACTCCTCCCTGACGTCCCGGGGCACTTCGCCAGTTTATATTGCCAGGCCAGAGCCATCGATGTCGAGATGGCAGCATCGCCCCTGACCGCCCTTCGCGACTTGCTGGCAGTATGCACAGGTGGCTTGGAAACACTTCGCGTCGTCAAAATGTTTGGCGGACGGTCCGTACATTCCCTTGCGCCCCATTGCGAGCGCAGGGAACAGTTGGTCACAGGTTGACCAGGCAGCACAGGCATAATGTACACTAAAAATTTTGAAGTTGTATTTATGTGTTTTGCGCAACTTTACGCGAAAAACCGTAAAATTTATTTTTGCAAGTAAAACGTAAATGCGTTTTGTGTTTGCGACGTAAAAATTAAGCCTTTTTGTTCCTTTGGGCTGCCCACGTCATACGTTTTCTGTGGAACTGTGGACCAGTGGACTCAAGGTCTATTGGCGCTGCACTTGGAGCGTTGGATCATCGTCGTGTATGTATGGCTGCATGCTCATCGTCCTCGCAGAAATTCTTTAGTATGGTTGTTTCTCAGCTCGAGAATCTGTTAGAATTGGCGAACAATTGGTCACTAAATCTATCAGCTCGCAAATCCTTCAATTTGCAAATTGTTTGTAGGTCTTAATAGGCACATAGACCTCCAAATAATATGGTACCGTACTTGGTTCAATGGTTTCTTGTTGGCTCTTTGGAGCACTCAGCGACGTGTTGGGCAAGCGCACATGCAACAGGATGGCTGCGTTATTTTCGATGAAAAACATCGCAATGAGAAGTGCATTCCATATTGAGGATCGACCCCAGTCTCCAGAGACTGGCTCCAATATTTTGAAGAATTTTTTCTTGAATTGCTTTGGTGCTGGGCGTTTCCAAATACACGGAATTCCGTGCTGTGGCTGCCGGTGCTTTGGGAATTCTTCCATGACAAGGGCAAACATTATTACAACTTGGTGTTTGTGGGCGATTGGTCTGTGGCCGTAGGGGCATGTCGTGAGTTGGAGCACGGCTTGCCGCAATTCATCGACTGATGGGCTGGGGTAATGGTGCAAAACTGTTCTCAGAGAGGCGATAGCCTGGGGCATGTAGAGAGTGGGCAACTTTTTTCGGGGCTTCTCTCCGTTCACTGATAGTCCATAAAACCGGTGTAGTTCTTATCCCGTTTCAGACCAAGCACGTCGAAGTGCCTTCGTGCACCATGGCTGGCTTGGTTTGATTCCGTTTGCTCGAACGGCGCAAGGCGTTCCGTGTTCATGTCTGAAGCGAAAGTCTGGTGCACAACTTGCTGGCGCTAGCGTGCGGTGTGGACACCGAGTTGGACTTCCGTTTTGTCAAATATGGTACATCTCCCCTTCTTTGGACCGGGGTTTTGGCTCTTGTTCTCCCAGATTCAACCCATTTTGCTTCTGAAAGTGTACCCAGTGGTTGGAAAGTGAACGAAATATCCTTGGAATGAGGGGGCGCTTGCTTTATCTGGCAATATGTCCACTGTCATTTGTTTTGCACAAGTCTTACACCCGCCTCCTCTGCGTACACATGGTAATCTGACTAGCCCGACGAGCCGAACACAAATTGAGAAGAAGAGCCCGAAATGAAATTGCTGAAAGCAGTGCAGCTGCGTTGCAAAGCGCGTTTGAATGGGACCAATCCTTGCGGGGACTACACATACCTAAATTCAACAATTCAACACGCTGTTCTTGAGTACCGCTGTTAAGTACTGCCTCCATCCTTCGGACAGAAACAGGTTGAAACGACAGTCTTTGCTGGGCTGGCAGGTGTCGGGCGACGAGCAAGCGACACCGAGCGGCTCGGGCATGCAGCGTGCTTCAGCAGTCACTGCTGAAATCGTATACCAACACTGTGTTGGTATACGATTGCACAATCATCAAAATCGCGGACAATTATCCCCGCGCTGGCGCAGCTTTTGGCGATCTCATTGTTGGGTTGACTGGGCGCTCTCCAACGTTGGCACCTCCCATTTTTATTGGCGCCTGTAGTAAAGCCCTTGAAATCCCATCCAGGCAAATATCTGGTAAATTACCACGGCTGACAAATCCGCCGCGGGAACAGTACTTTGCGCCCCAAAACCGAAGGACTCGTCCGTGCAGCGGCCCCAGCGCGAAGAAACATCAGGAGGAGAGCCGAGTACATCGCGCCAGCACGTCGACGCCCTCCTTGTTCGTGATTGGCCAGCCGCACCTGAGGCCATGCTCACCCAAATTTGGAGGCGATGTGGCCCATCCGCCTGGGTTTGTCACTCCTCCGTCAAGCCAGGTGTCCGGTACTTTGCGCCAATGATCCTGCATCCCGTTTGATGTCGGCGATTCCTGGGCCCCGCCTCTGATTCGATCAGCGCTTGGCTGCCCAGGGGGGACATAAGCAGCAGGGCCAACTGCCTTCGTCGGTTTTTGGCCCTCCCGCGGGAAGCACAGCCAGGAGGAGAGGGGACCATGGCGGCGAGGTGTGCGTGGCTGCTGGTGGCCGTTCTGGCGGCATGCGTGGGCAGTGCGGTCTCCGATTCGGAGTGCGGGGGATACGCCTGCCCTGAGTACGATGTCATCGACGTGCTGCACGGGGACGTTGAGATCCGGAGATACAAGTCAGGTGGGCACCGTGCCTGGGGGACCCTTCGCGGCGATCGAGGGGTTGATCTGGGCGTGGATCGGCTGGGCGTGCTTGGTGGAGCTGACGGGGTTGGGGTGTGTTTGGTGGGCAGGCATGTGGGTGAAGTACCCAGTCCCGGGCGATGATTTCATCTTCATGGCGGAGTACGGGGACGAGGTGAGGCGGGGAGGGCGCCAGCCGTGACGGTCCACTGGCACGGAGGGGGGGTGGGGTGGGGAAGAAATGTTGCGATAGAGGTGCGCAACAGCCCAGCCGTCTTCCCGGCGTGCTTTCCCCAGAGTGAGGTTAGCGCCATTCCAGAAGCACACTGTTAGCAACGCGCTTATGGATTATCTTGGCACAGTAATAGAACAGGATGCGTCCGCAGATAACCGCCGAGCACCGAAGTGGCGGGCGCCCACTGTCCCCCGGGCCAGCATACGGCAGGGGATCGGAGGGTGGGCTGCGCCGCTGCCGCCGTGGGTGCGCCCGCCCGCTTCGCACCCGGCCCGTGCGCCGATCCGCGTCGGTGATGATGATGATGCAAGGGGGGGGGGGCTAGATGCACGCCCTGCGCAGAGGGAGTGAGGGGGTTGGGGGGTTGGGGGTGATAATCTTCTTCGCGGACGATTCCTGCTCGCAGAGTGGAGCCCTCGCAACCGTAGGGCGGAGACTGACGCTTTCAGCCGCCGTGGTGCACCTTTCTTCTTCTCAATCACGCGCGAAAGTCTCGACCAGGGTGTGCTGCCCGCCGCAGGCGGCACAATCCCATCCGGGGAAGATCCCCCGCGGACAGGGCGGGGCCCCTGTGGCCTCTGGGCCGCCACTGGCGCTCTGGCCCCCTCGTCGTTTTCTTCTTTTTTCCGTTGTCTCTTAGATCGCGCGCGAGCGTCCCGAACGGCGCGTCCGCGCCGGCCTCTGCCCCAGCCGTGTGGGCGCCTGGGAGGCGCTCATGCCGCTCAAGGACGCCGATTTACCGCATCCCAGGCATCGATGCAGCCGGGCGCGGTGCTGCGCGGCGCAACCTCCCTGGCCTTGGCGGCTTGTGAGCCCGGCTTGCGGCAGACCCGATCCCCGCCAGGGCAACGCGACGGGCCGTAATGGCCACGCCTTGGCTTGGCTTGCCCATTTCGAGGCGCTTTCGTGTTGAGATTGTGCCCGCCCGCCCTCCAATCGGCGCCTCTTTGCTCCCTCCCTTTGCCGCTTTCCGGTCGCGGTTGGAAAGCGGCCCAAGCGACAGGCCGTCGAGGGGCTTCCGGCCGATCGGGCTTGGCGTTGGGGTGGGAGGGTTTGGTGTCAGGCGGGTGGTGTCGGACATGGGCGCGCAGGGGGAGTCCCACGCCCTCCAGTCGCGATTCGGGGTGTATGAGTCAGCCAATCCCTTTGTGGCGGAGGGGCGGCGAAGGGTTGACGGTCAACCCTGTGGGCGTCACGGGACGCCCGTGACGCCGAATCAGCGCGATCGTGTTGGGCACCCCGAGGGGGCATACAATTAGTAGCTGCACCAAATCGGTGACTTTCTGCACTAAATCGGTGATTGCTCGCACCAAATCCCTCCAAAACTAACCTAACCTAAAGCCTAAAACCTAAACCTATAGCTACCCTAACCCTCTCCGAACCCTAAAACTAAGGTTAGGACATAGTGTGCACGTGATTTGGTGCAGGCAGCAATATTGTTCCCCTCCCGGGGAGGGGTGATATACCGGTCCCTCTGTCTTTTTCCGTGAGGATCCCTTCTTGCGCTGACAATGCCAACGCAGATCAGGGGGGCAATGGCTCTAGGGTTTAGGTTGTCGAAACGAGAAGGGGTCTTCACGGAAAAGACAGAGTGACTAATTTCATGTCCGTGGGGGAAAGGGGCGGTTGCGTCAGCATGGCGTGCCGGCGCGAGGACGTGCCGGGGTGGGTGGGGTTGGGTCGGGCGGAAAACCACAAAGGTGTGGACGGCATCCAAGTTGGGGTGTGGCGTAGGAAAAGAGCCCAAAATGGGGAACCACTGCCCAGGCGCTGCCCCCCGAACATGGCGGAAATGGTGCCTTAATCCTGAAAACTATGTGAAAAAGTTTAACCCCAAGCAAATTCGCACCTTGAACCTACAGCTGAAATCCTAAAAACCCTATAATACCCTATAGAACCCTATAAGAAAGAAAGAACTAAACCCTCAACAGCTAATCCGTGGCGCCATGTACTGGGTCCACCGCCTGACAAGTGCTCCCCGTTGCCCTGGCATTGCTTCCATTTTTGGGCTGTTGTCCTACCTGGCACTGCAGTGTGTCTAGTTGGTCGTAATTTCTTAGGGTCTTTTCACCCAAACCAAGACCTTGAAAGACTGCCGCGTTAGCAAGGAGCTTGTTGTTGTGTTGTTTTTGAGTCACGGTAAACCTGGTAATTGCATGATTGCAAAAGACGGAGTCGTGGATAATCTTTTGGTGAGGATGGTACAAGAACCACAAAGCACTGCCCCTGTGCTTGTGAGGCAACAGCATGCGTGATTCCATGCACAGTTGAATTTAGGATTTTGTTCAGTCGATCTCAGCCTGATAGCTATTCACATGGCGACGAAAAACAATGCACTATGCACAGCAGTGTGCCTGGAGTGAAGCCCAACATCGCATTCAAGCTGCAAGTGCAGGGATCAGCGATATTCCTTTGTTGGCAAATGCAATCGAATGATGCAAGTGAAAACTACACACTGTTAATGGCACATGTCTCCACCAAGTTCAGATTATCAGTTTTTCTGGTGGTCTGCATCAAACATCACATGGGATAATTGGGGCTGGAAGAAGCTAGCGAAGTGGACGTGCCAATGCCAAGCAAGACTCTGGCACACGTGTCTGCGTTCATCAGATGGTATGGAGTGGCGGCATAGGAGAGTTGTATGGCCCTTTGCCTGTGCTAGCCAGCTATTAAGTAGTGCCGTAGCCTCAGAACTGTGCCCTCAAGTGTGGCTGTACTGTCCTTGTGAAGCACGTTAATGCTAGGGTGACAAGAGATGCACCCAACCCAATGATTGTGAATCCTTCAATCGTGTTTCTTCAAGAACAACATAGGCTCCTTGCACCTGCAATTCGTTGTGGGGTGCAGAGCTACACACAGCTGGTCCAAAGTGCAATATCTAAAGCCAATGCAAACACCACAGTGCGGTGTGGTTGTGCATGTTTTACTGCACAGTACCCATTTTCTTTTCAGATTCCAATAAATCAATGTATGGCAGTGCACTGTGCTTCTTTGTGAAGTGAGACAACGTCAACGTATTGCACCATATCCAGGCAAAGACTGTGTGCTGATGAGAGCATCGCATTGGTTTGCGACTGTGCAGAAACTGTCCGGCTATTTCGCGGGCGAAAACTACGAGCACAAGGAGGTCGCAGTGTCTTCACCCCTCAAGGTGGACTTCAACGTGTGGAATCTGGGGGAGCAGAGATATGCTGCCTATTGGCTGCCTGAAGCAGAAGAGGTGAGCCAACGCTGCAGCCAGCCGATCACTGGCCAGACATGCTGAAGATTCATTTCTTGCTTGAATCCTGGTTATGTACACAAAATGCCTAGTACTTCGCAGATGCGACATCGCCGCAGGCAAAGTGAATCTCGGCCAGCCCATGGATAAGCCTACCCGCAGTAATCTCAGGGCAACGTAGAGCCCTGATGCCTTTTTGGGTGTCGATGCACGGATATGCATCTTCAGCATGTTTTTGCTCCCCAGTGGCTCCATCTCACTGCCCACTCAGTTTCAATACATTTTCGAAAGAGAAACCCGAAAGAGGAGGTCAACATGAGATCCGGGAATGCTCCAAAAGCTTTGTGTGAAGCAAACAGTATAGAGTTGGCGTTTCCCACTGCTACTGATTTGTCAGCACAGGACAGGATAGATTTGCTGCATGAGCACATAGAACCCAAAGGCATGACCCCGCTCTGTTTGACCGCGGTGAAGCCTACTTCTCCTCCTGCGCTCTCTTCTAGTACACTGCCTTTGCTGTCAAGGCTGTAGCCCACAAGCAACTCAAACGAAGTGGTGTGAATAAAGCAAGTACCAGCATGGTGTACACCATCTTGCCACACATCATTTCAATTGTAAATGGACTGAAGCTGCCTCCTTTTGCCCTCCACAGAGCCTCCCCCCCGCCGCTGTGCCCCCCGCCCGTGTCGACAAGCACGGCGAGAAATTCATCTTTGTGAAGAAGTACAATGCCACCCATGACTTCCGGGCTGTGCTCAAGGAGGTGGCCTCCGGCATGGTGGACCTCACCATCGACGGGTCGCCGTTCGACTTGAACGAAGTTTCCATCGCGATGTACGACTATCCCAAGGGGGGCTCCGGCGAGAGGCAGGAGGACGAGATCTGGTACACGCGGACGTTCAAGCACTGGGACAGCCCTGACGTGCCGGTGCTGAGGGAGATAGCCGAAAAGTTCAGGCGGGCTTTCTGATCTGTACGGCGGCCATCGCGGTGAAGATGGCTTGGTGGGGATCTTGGAGTCCATGGGTTGGAGATCCTGGTGTTGCGATCTCGTTGGCAGAGTTCTCTAGGCGCAAGAAGGCGTGGGGTTTGGCGATGGGAAACAGGTGGAGGTGTGTTGGCCTGATTTTCGGTGGGAGGCGGAACGGGGGCTGGTTGGGAGCCAGTAGCACTTTTGAAGATTTTGAAGGCAAAGATTGGATAATGGTGAGAACACTTAGGAACTTGATTGGGGCAGTTTAATTGGTGCAACGCAAAATTGATGGAGAGTTGTTTGATTGTGTGCCAGTGGCATCCATGCACGGCGCCGGTGGGTTTGGTGCGGGATGGCTGGTGAGAATAAGGTACAAGTTGTGGATCTGTAGGTGGTGGGGACACTTCGCATACAACTGCCATGGGAGGGGGGGAAGACACTCTGAACATTGTCGGATCCGTCCAGTTCCTGTTTGACATCGCGAGGCTTGGCCTGCCTGCCAGGGATGTGACTTTGCAGATGTAAGGCAGGGGTCGATCAATTCCAAGAGAGGGCCGACGCGGCACTTCGTGCAATAAGAACTTTCTGGAAGGCGGTTCCCGGCTCTCGTGGTTTGTTGGCGAAGCTGATGGGCGCAGGACGCAGCTGTGCCTTGTGCTATTTTGATCATGCCCCTTCCCAGCGGAG